>OVAX01000725.1:0-66663 GCA_900406405.1 Lepidium africanum | reverse complement strand
GTAAAATCTGAAATCAACAACAGAATCATGAAATTAATCGCATTGTTAAAAAATTCCTTACTGAAACTCAGATTAGTCAGAGACGTTTCAAAGACCTTCAAGTTATTGTTCAACAACTGCTCCAAGATGAATGCAAGACTTCGCTTTTCTTTTGTCTTCTGATTTTGTTAGGTTGGAAATTTTATTGGTTTGTTAATCTTTTCAACCTATGTACTCTCTGGTCTTTAATGAAATCTTAAAAGACATGGATTTTGTGATTTTTAGATTTTGTGATTTTTAGAAGAGAGTGACAAGGAAGCAGGTCAGGAAACGGGTAAAAATTATGGATTCAGTCTGATTCTGTGTTGTTTGAACCAAAACCAACTACGATTCTAACTTAACCGACTTTATGTGGAATTGGATCGTTATTGAATAAGTTTATGTGTAATTAGACTTTAAACTTATACTTTGCGTGCAATTAGATCGAATATGAAAGTATAGGTGGATCACTTGTTATATCTAAACTTTGGGGTGGATCTAGACCGTTGACCCCAATTTTATTGACAAAAGTAGTTTTTTTTTTCCAAAAAAAATAAATAAATAATTTGCTTGAGACAAGAAGTAAAAGCTGAGTGCTGCCTGCCTGCCCCAAAAAAAGTATTATTTCCAATAAGACATTGCTACTGATCAGGTGGCACATCTAATCTAATAACTAGCCATGGGCATTCGGTTCTTCGGTTCGGTTCTTTCGGTTTTTGTTCTGAAAAATGGTAACTAATGGGTACTTACTAAAATTCGGTTCGGTTTGGTTTCGGTTCTGGTTCTTTCGGTTCTGAACTCGAAGTAACCAATAGGTACCTATTCAAATTCGGTTTGGTTTTCGTTCAGATATTTCTATCTAATTTATAAAAAAAAATAAAAAAAATCATAGAAAAACAATAACTTAATTATAAAAATTGAATATTTTAAGTTTTTAAGTAATTATGGTTCAAATAGACCAACCAAAGTTATAATTTTGGATATTTAGACTATTAAATTCTATATAAATAATTATTTTTAAACATATAATTATGTTTCGGTTCTTTCGGGTACCCGTTCGGTTCTCGGTTCCGTACTTATTCGGTTCCAGTTTTTTGGTTCTTGAATTTCGGAACCGTTCGGTTAGTTAGTCGGTTCCTGTTTGGTTCGGTTCCTTAAGATTTGGTTCGGTTTGATATTTTGGTTCTGGTTTTTATGCTCAGGGCTACTAATAACCCACAGTCCCACACACTCGTATTTTTTCGTTTAAATTTGACACTTAAATTTTGGGAAAAATGTCATTTTAACCTTGCAAGTTTCAAAAATCGCTGATTAAACATTAAACTTTGGATGTGGTTGATTAAACCTTCAATTTTTTGTTTTTAAAAAACCATGAACTTTGCGTTGACTAGGCCAATTTAACCTTTCGCACAAATGGAATCAAAATTGACTCTGAAATCGAAAGCCAAATTAGAAATTGAAAGTTCGATTCACTTCTTCTCTTCGTTATGAAGAATCCATAAGCTTTATTTGTTCTTTGCTTTCAAGAATGAGCTCAAATTTGTCGATTTAAAATATCGAAGACAACATTTTAAATCGACGAATTTTAGCTCATTCTTGAACGAAAAGAGCAAATCAAGCTTATGGAGTCTTCATAATGAAGATAAGAAGTGAATCGAACTTCCAATTTCCAATTTGGCTTTCGATTTCAGAGTCAATTTTGATTCCATTTTCGCGAAAGGTTAAATTGGCATAGTCAACGCAAAGTTGAGATTCTTTTAAAAATTCAACAAAAAAATTGAACGTTTAATCAACCACATCCAAAGTTCAATGTTTAATCAGTGATTTTCCTAACTTACAAGTTTAAAATTACATTTTTTCCCCTTAAATTTTATTTTTATTAGAAACATTTTGTATGTATATTACTATATAGAGGATATGTCATAAACTTGACTATGTCCATATATAATTAAAATATATATACTGGTTGACATTTCATCAAATTGACTAAGTACATACTTTTAAATAAATACAGGTTTGAATTTGTATAGTGAGATGTTATTCCCAAAAACCAAAATAATTATATACTAATGCTAAATTTTAATTATCCCAAGAATTTGCAGCTTTGTATTAATCTTAAACAACTCTTCTGTACCAATGTCCAAAACATACAAACAACACTGATAAGACTGGCCCTAAGAATAAAACCCAAACCGATTTGTTCGACCCGAGCCGAATTGAGTTTTGGACAAATCAGTTTGAGTATATAAATTAATTTCGGGTAACTCGATGGAAATGTGGGCAAAATTTCAGTCAGTTATCCGTCCGGGTCAGCTCGGTCGGAATACTCGAACGGTTAACCGATAATCAAAATCAATAAACTCTAATTTATATTTACATATTCGTCTTCTTCTTCATTCTTCTGCGTCATCTTCACTCAATCTTCTCTTCTTCTTTTTTATTCTCAATCAATTTTCTTCTTTTTCTTCTTCTTTTTATCAATCTGCTTCTTTAGAACATTTTTATATTTGATATTTGGAATTGATAGTGATAGATTTTGATTTTGGTTAGAACATTAGATAGAATTTGATTTTGGTTAGAACCCAAATATGAGAGTTGAATATGATATGGCTTATCTTTGTTAATTTTAGGTCTTTAGAACAGAACAAATCAGGTTGTTTTGGAACCAACATTTTTTGTCCAAAATACTCGATATCCGAACCGAGCCGAATTGATTTCTATTTTGGTTATTTTCGGATCAGTTTGTAAAATCTGTAATTATTCGTTACCTGACCTAACCAACCTGACCCGTAATACATGAACTCGTAAGACTAAATAAGACTGTAAGAAAGAAAGAAGAAATGGACGTTAATAAATAAATGTTGCTACAATAATGAAATATATTGGTCGTATGCTATAAGATTTATATTACTGTTGTTGTGTCTCTGTGTGTATATCGTGTGGCTTGATCACTACTCCATATCTCTAAGACTTTTACTAGTCAACCACAACTTCTTCTAGACAATGAATACAAAATTTTATGAATCTTGATCTGAGTCTGAATCTGTTTTCGTCCCTACTTCCTCCCAATGCAATGCCTTTAGATACTTCTTCACGACATCCACAACTATTTGTTTATCTCTTATGATTACAAACCCACTTGGGCGCATTATTCGATCCATCTCCAGTAACATATTGCAACTTCACTGCAACCTTTTATCTTCATATCTAATATAATGTCCCATGCACGGAGAAGATCATATATCCTTGGATATGTCAATTATGCTTCAAACCTGTAGTTTTAATGATAGAGAATTTTAAGGTTAAAGATTCCATATTTGGAGTATAAGCAATGTGAAATTTTGCTGAAAGTAGAAACTAACCAGCTATGAACTACTCCCATTAAGCCTCGGTCATATATCAGTTTAAGAGTGTTAGGGTTATCCTCGGGAACAAGATTCATTACCCATACATCTTTTTCTTTCAGAGCAGCAGCAAATGAGCTCAAACTTGCTTTCATGTCCATTATGTTCCTCATTGTATCTGATTCCATTCTAGGATTCAAGAGCTCCCACTAATTATGTACTCTCTTCCCCCAAAGTTCCTGTATGAATAAGAAACATACGATGTGAGTGACTAAATAGCCCATGTTCTAAGTTTGTCAGTTGCAATAAACACAAATTATGTGTTTCTATATACTATACTTCTCAAACATGCTAGTTGAGTAGCCAAAATCAGCAAGCCTAGGAGGTGGAGAGGTTAACCGAGCTGGCCATAGAGCTAATCAACTTCCCTTGGTTTTGTGGTCATGTAAGAAAAAACCAAAAACAAGTTCAATGGAAATCATTTTTCATTTGCTATCACGAACTTAAAATTCAGAGCAGATATGCACTGATATGGAAAATTGAGGAGAAGTTGAAAATTTATGGTCACTGTAAGGAGTAATGCAAGCTTCCTTGTTTACACCTGATATACACGCATTTTAGCATGTTTTAGGTGTCATTTTTAGTTCACTTTTCATGCATATATGTTGCATTTACATTACATTCGAGTCATTTGTAGTTTGTTCGCATATGTTAGATTTACATAGCATACACATTACATTTGGAATTATTTTCAGGAAGTTTGGACTAGAGATGAGGAAGCAACGGCAACAACAACTCGGATTAAATTTCAACGGCAACAACAACTCGAATTGGATTTCAACGACAACAACAACTCGGATTGCAAACCAACGACAACTCGAATCATGTCGTGGTATCAGCAGAATGATTCATGTGGGCCTCGTGCCACAACAGACCGAATGAGGTGTAATGGAATAGATCATGGCATGAATTTACCGCACTAGATGGGCCGGGTCAACTCCACTTTTGATGGCCCAATAACTCGACTCGATCGACAAAGTCGAGTCACTTATCTTTTTTAGTTTTTTGTTTTTACTTTTTAGGTTTAACGGGGGATTAGTATAAATACCTCTTCTTTTGTTACAAAGACGAAGATCTAAGTTTTATCGTTGCTCCAGAAATTCTTTTAGAGCTTTATCGTTGTTGTAATTCCAGAACAAGACTTCGCTTTCGTTTTATCTAAGTTTTAATTCTGTTTCAGTTTGCTTTCGTTTTAAGTTAACTTTCGGAATTCCATGATCATGTCGTTCACTTTGATTGTTGTTATGATTACTTCATCTATCACTTTAAGAAAACATAGCAAAATCCTACGACAAATCTCGTCGGTTTTCGTTAGAAAAGCTACTTTTTTGACGAAAACCGACGAAAAAATATTGTTGGTAAACCTTCATCGGAAATTCGAATCTCGTTAGTTTTCGTCAGAAACAAAGTGACAGGATTCGACGACCCAAATTTCGTCAAGGCGACTGTCGGATCTCGTCGGATGGCCGCCGTCAGATTTCGTCGGATGGCCGCCGTCGGATTTCGTCGGATGGCGGCCGTAGGATCTCGTCGGAAGGCGGCCGTCGGATCTCGTCGGAAGGTGGCCGTCGGATCTCGTCGGATCTAGGCCGTCTGATCTTGTCAGATGGAGACCATCAGATTTTGTCGGTTATATAACCGACGGGATTTTTTTATATTTAAATAACTTGTTTCTCTGAAAAAATTAAAAAAATAAATAATTAATAATTTTGAAAATCTATTTATAATTAAAAATTAATTAAATTTTTTTTTAGTAAATAGGGTTTCATACAAAATATAGTACGGAACCTAAAGTCCCGGGTCTTGTGTCTTGCTATCCGAAGTGAAGGAACGGGGAGTGTCGAACATCCGCATGAGCTTGGCAATCTGAGCTTCACTCCTTGCTTGCCTCTCCTAAGTCTCCCTGAGTTGGGCCTGGGTCTGCTCTAGTGACTGGGACATGCTCTGGTGGCTCGCCTGGAGATCAACCAGCTCCTGACGCTCCCGCTGACTGAGACCCAATCCTTGACTCATGTTAACATTTGCCGGCAAACCATCGGCAGTGACCATCTTCCCGAGTCCAAAACATCGTCCCTTCAAGACATGAGTTTCCTTAAAAAAAAAGGGTTGCTTAGATGGTTATCATTGTAATTTTACAAATTCTATAAAGGTAAATTATTGGTTTAAAAGAATACCTCGACGACGATACTGTTGATCTCCTCCCGAGAGAGCTGAACTGGATCCCCTTCCTCCTGTGTGTGTTGGGTCATGACCTCGTCTACCCTCTGCTCGACCCTCTCCACAATCCACAACACCTTCGGGTTCTCGATCGCTCCAGTCTTCTTGCTAGTGTGACATTACTTCATCAGACCGAGCCAATTTGGTGCGCAACCATTCTTAATAGTGTACAAAACAAGAAACATTGTTACACATATATTGAATAAAATAATTATATTTTGCATTGGAACTTACCAAATTCTCCTTGACGTACTCAAATGTGTTGGAGCCGGCGTTGTGTGTCCCCGACGCCTTCTCGATATCCTTACCACCTTTGCGGTTCTTCTTGTTCTGCTCCGACAGTTTCTTCGTCTCTGGAAGACTCCAGTACTCCTTAAACCCCGGGTACATCTTCGTCGGGCAACCATAGGGTACCGCCTCAAGATCATTATCCCACAAGAACTTCCATCGTATACGTGGTTGCGATACGAAGTACTGCACTGCTCCTTGAACTTCTCGCGAACTTGAGCAGTGTGTTCTATGGCTCAGTTGTAATTATGTTGTCATTTGTAAAAAGTTAGTAAAATATATAGCAATTGAAAATGTAAAGTGACTGTAAAATTAGTTGGTTACTGCGAAATAACTGAACCACGACTCCCTTAACTCCAACGTGAATTTGCTAAATTTCAGATAAGCAACATCGAGCCGCGTCTGTATCAAAGTCTTCACTAATTTTACAATCTTCTTGTTGACCCGAAACCTAAAATTGAGGAAAGTTAGTTAAAATAAACAAAAATTTAAGTTATAAAATTTTTTTTTTAGTAATTACCATGTCGATCTCTTGACAATCCGAGTAGGATCGAGAACCAGAGATGACCTCGATGCTGAGCCATAAGGATCTGCTCCAGCATCACAGTCATAGGCGGATTTTGCTGCCGCTGTGGCTGTGTCTCCGGCACATGTGGGGGACTCTGATCTAGGCTAGGTGTGTCATCAGAATCGTGTCCACCTGATGGTCCAGCATGTGACGAGCTAGGACGAGATCGACGAAAATCCTGGTACGACGAAGTCCTGAACAATATAAACTTATAAATTAGGAAAATATTTGGAATCAATTTTTGAAAATTGCGGAATATACATATCAAGTTTTAAAATATGAAATAAAGTTTTTCAATATACTTTTAAGTTTAAATATATAATACATATTATATAAAAAATATTATTTTACATTATATATCAATATTATAATTTACATAATATATTAATAAAGTTTACAAAACATATAAATTAATTTAACACAATATTAAAATTATTAACATATAAATTTTTTAAACAACCAAATTTACAAACTTATGAAATTAAACTATAATACATATTATATAAAAATATTATTTTACATTATATATCAATATTATAATTTACTTAATATATTAATCAAGTTTACAAAACATATAAATTAATTTAACATAATATTAAAATTATTAACAAATAAATTTTTAAAACAACCAAATTTACAAAATTATGAATTTTATTTTGTCAGATTTACATATTAATTTTTTTTCAATTATACATATACCATAAATTTGTTTTTATATTCATATATATTTTTCTTAAAGTTTAATATATGTTATATGGTTTAAATTAAATTACAAAAAAAATTGGGGAAAAAAACAAGAACACCATCGATGGTGTTCTTGAGAAAAAAAAAAACTTTCAACACAAATTCATCAAATCATCTCAACTCATGGTAAATCTAGCCTATTTTGATGTCAATCTAGCATTACCCAATCTATCTATGGCTAAAACTCAACCTAAGTCACGAATTCCATCAACATAACCTCAAAACTCAACCTAAATCACTAATTTAACAAAATAAGAGAAATGAATGAGAAGCTTACAAGTTTTAGGTTAGGAATCCGGTGAGGGAGAGGTGATTCCGGCGAGTTTCCGACGTTCCGGAGCGGAGGAAAGCGGCATATTGAGATTTGGAGATGATAAACAAGTGAAGAAGATGAAGAGCGAGGAGAGGTTCCCGATGGTCTTTATAACATAAACCGTCGGGGTTGGTCGGGTTCCGTTGGGGTGTGTAGGGTTTTTTCGTGAAACACGAGAGGTTTGCCACGTGTTTTTCGCGGAAATAGCTGTCGGGTTTCGTCGGTCAAACCCGACGAAAACCGACCGAAATTTTTTTTTAAAAATAAATATTTTCATAATTATAAACTTATTAAATTGATGTTTTATATCATAAACTTCATTCAGAAATCTCATTTGCAATTGTAAAATTATTTAATAACAAAAGTTACATTAGAACCATTGAATGATAACATCGAGAACAAACTACTCCAAATCACGACCATACTCATCGGGTTCCGAATCAGAACTATCTTCAGACTCTTCACCGAACTCTGGAACTTTGTTGTCAAAATCATCATGTACCGTCCCAAAGGCCTGGGACGTTATATCGACACAAAGGTCAACCCCAAGTGAAATGTCAAGTTCGCGTAATATCCCAGGTGAAGCTTGTTGCATGCATTGTGGTCTGAATCGCCATATAGTCTTCCTTTGGGGGTGGTTGACGTGACAGTGATCCACCTATCAGACCGGTTTGACACGCGTAGATACGGGATATAAGTAACTTGATCGGCCTGCGACGCAAGGATGAACTGGTCATACTTTTCCAACTTTCTTCTCATGTTTATGGATGTGACACCAAATTCATCAACACGCACACCGACTCCCCGAATAAGGTTGTACCAGTTACAGTAGAAGACAATGCACTTTAAGTCAAGCAACCTAGGGTAGTGGACCTCCAATATCTCTCGTAAAACACCATAGTATATTGTATCGCATAAGGTAGAAGAAATTTCGTAGTCACTAGTTGCTCTCTTCATTCAGTGTCTCAGAATTTTAAAAGCGTAACCCCGAGTGAAATACATTGAAAACGATCTAGCAACTAAAACTGGGCCCGATACAAAATCTTCCAACAAGGTCGGAAATGTTTGTCCCATCGTTGACACATTTGTGACTTGTTATTTTTTCATGTTAGTTTATGGTTAGAACCCTTTCCTCGGATATTATTACGTTTATTTCATTGTATGAAACTCACATAAAATTTTAACCATTCAGTGAACTCGTCCTCTTTTGTATTCTGTAGTTGTTCTTCTGAGTAATGGGGGTAAGCTGTACGAATTTGAGCCATGTATAGACTGGAATGACGGTAAAACGGTCACACAATCAAATATTGAAATTTTATCCAGTAATTTTAATAAACTAAAATACTAACCTCTCAAGTTCCCCTAATTTTGGGCAATTAGTTGCAATGTACATATGCAAATGTTTTTTCTTGAGTGGGGTAATGGTTTTGCGAACCGGTTTTCCACTTAGTCAACCAATCTATGAAATAATATTAGGCATAAATATCGGATAAATCGGCTGCTCTCCACCATCATCGTTCCGTGTTGGCCGCTAACTCTTTGTCTGAACATTTGTCGGAAAGTATAACGAAGCAAAGTTCGCAGTTTTTTCATTGATACATTGGGCCACAATCAAACCTTCGACAAGACTCAAGTTTTTAACTTTCTTCTTCATCTTGAATATAAATCTCTCAAACGGATACATCCAACGATACTGCACTGGCCCGCCAAGCTCTGTTAAACAAAGTACATTTTAGCCTTAGAAATGTTTCCATGCCTTTGCGTCTAAAGGGTGCGTTATCTAACCTTCTGAATTGTGTTCTGCATGCCATCTCATTTAGCCCGCTGTATGCTCTGATTGATATAACCTTTTCAGTATGTCTACTAATGGTAAATACCACATCCTCTTGTATGGTACACAAGTTCTGCCACTAGTATCCTGGTATCGAGGTTTACTACAAAAACGACATCAGATCTTGTCTGAATCCCATCTCTAGAAAATCATGCACTTGTCAACACAAACATCTATCATCTGATACGGTATTCCAAGCTTCAAGACCAAATTCTGAATTTTATTGCACGATGTCGCGTATGAGTTATCAGGTGGAAGACATTTCCTGAAATGACCAGTTAATGCGTCGACACAGCTCTCCGGTAAATTATAGTCCATTCTGATATTCATCAATTCAGCAGCGGTCGACAAAGGTAACAGTTCATCACTACAATCACTACACAACGGTTTCTTCGCTGCATCTAGCATACTAAAGAAGTTTCGCGCTTCGAGATTTGATTCTACACCTCTATTCCTAGACTCAATAAAAACCGAAACTTCCTCTCTAAATGCATCATTGACCATCTGAATAGTACCGTCATCGTTCCCTACATGGACTGTTGATTCCACACCTAAACCACCTAATCCAGTAGTGCCAAGATTGATATCTAGTTGGTCATTTACCGGATTACCTAATTCCTCAACTGTACCAGTATTACCAGCTCCACCGCAACTACCAAAGTTAATATTCAAATCATCTTCTCCATGGAAACACCAAATTTTATAACTAGGAAAAAAATCTCTCTGGTACAGATGATTGCAGACAGTTTTAACGGGAATGTATTTCAAATTCTCGCATTTTATACACGGACAATACATCTTACCGGTTTGGAACGCGAGAGTCTGATACGCGGCAAACTCCATAAAGCTTCTCAACCCAGCCACATACTCCGCGGTTAAGTTCCTCGTTGCTTCATCGATGCGTGGTCTGTCATTCTAAGCTCAGAAATTGGAGTTTGACATTGTATGTTTAGAGAGAGATAAGGAAGAGTGAGAATATGAGAGAAATGAATTATGTTTCTGTTACATAGAGGTACTAATCCGACAGAATCCTACGGGATCCGAGACCAACCTAATTGCCGATTATAACAGTGAAATGTCTCATGCAAAACATGGTGTAACCACTTCCGTTGAACTTCGTCGGTCTTCATCGGTTTTAAAATTTATTTATTTATTTTTATTCCGTATATTCGTTAATTCGGTCGGTTTTTGTCGGTTTAAACCCGACGAAATCCGACCGAAATAATTAAATTTCTGTTTTTTTTTAATTTCACAAATTCGGTCGGTTTTCGTCGGTTTAAAACCCGACAACACCCGATCAAAGTAATTAAATTTTATTAATTTCGTTAATTCGGTTGGTTTTTGTTGGTTTAAAACCTGACGAAATCCAACCGAAATAATTAAATTTTTTTAAAAATTTTGTTAATTCGGTCGGTTTTTGTCAGTTTAAACCCGATGAAACCCAACCGAATTAGTTAATTTTGTTTTTAAATTTTGATTAATCCTGTCGGTTTTTGTTGGGTCCTAAACCGATGAAAAGCGATCGAAATTAGATTTTGATTAAAAAAATAAAATTATAACTGACGACAACCGATGGAATCGGTTATGTTTCGTCGGTTTTGTGGCAGTATTTTTCGTAGAGTTAAGCCTTGTTTTCTTGTAGTGTATGATTTTTGAGTGGTTAACTTAGGGTTCTTAAGGGAACGGACTTGACCAGCGTAAATCTTAAAGTTATCTAAGTCGCTTAAGAGTAGAATAGTATAGATCTCTTTGTTCCGATGCTGTTAATGCTTGTTTCTTTTTGATCAATTGAAACCTGATTTTAGACTTTTAACTCCCGATAGGTGTGTTGAATTGTCTGATACAACTGTCTCAGAAATTTACATCTTTAGCTTAAGAGATTAATTGTCTAAGGTGTTTATTAGGTTTGTTTCAATTGTTGCTTCATGCCAGTTAGGTTGTTAAACGCTTATAATGATAAGGTCGGTTGATAGCTTTACTGAGAATTGTTTGCCACGAGAGTGGACTCAATATTTATAGATTTATTGCCAAGAGATCCGTTCTGTTTGAGTTTGTTAAACGATTGAGTGACTTTAAGTGAGACACTGGTCCATGATTCCGCCCTATGTGAAACACTTTTTCTCATCCACTGCCTAGTTTTTGTTATTGCAATTGACTTTTATTTTCACTACACTTGACTTTCATTTTCACTGCACTTGATTTTCATTGTTTCGTTACTTTTGAATTTCTCAATTAAGTTTACCTTTTGCTTATTTGATTTTTATTTTTGTTTCCCGTTGTTTCATTATTAGGTTGATAGATAACAACTCTTGAATTAATTGGCTTGAATTAGAGTAGTTTCTCATATTCAGATCGATAGTTACACTCCCACTTGGATTGACACCTATTATACTATTGCCACATCTTAGTGTAATAAGATTTGACAACTAGAGTAAAATCCTATTATCAAATTGGCGCCGTTGCCAACTGGGTTCTGTTTACTACGTTTAGAATCTTAGACTTTCTGAGATCAAGTTCTTTTTTTTGTTTTTATTTAACTGCGGTTTGCCTTTGTCTGTTTCAGGTGATCTTGTAACTTTGCTACTTTACTTGACTTACACAGTCGAGTCCCAAGCCGAGTTGCATTCTCCAACTGTATGCAGACATGCTCTCAAGGTAGCCAGAATCTACTACCTCCTCTCGACAACATAGACAGACTTACACGTGAGTTAAGAGAGGAGACTGACAAACAAGACAGATTCGGAGAAATGGTTTCCCATGACAGATCAACTTCAAAGACGCCATTGGCGCCGCATGAGACATACAATGAACAAGTGTTACCCGTTCGGAGGCCAAGAAAAATCGGAGCAGGTGACGCACCTAACAGTCATACTCATCGACATGGGATTGTTCCTCCAGCTATTCCGAACAACAACTTAGAAAATTAAAGTAGTCTCATCTCCATGGTACAAAACCATAAGTTTCACGGACTGCCTATGGAGGACCCTCTCGATCATCTGGATTAGTTTGAAAGGCTCTACAGCGTAACTAAGATCAATAGAGTGAGTGAAGATGCATTTACACTAAGGTTGTTTCCATTCTCTCTTGGAGACAAAGCACATATGTGGGAAAAACATCTTCCTCAGGGTTCCATTACTTCATGGGTCGACTGCAAATCTGCATTTCTTGCCAAGTTTTTCTCCAACCCGAGAACCGCCAAGGTCCACAATGAGATTTCCAACTTCGTGTAGAAGAATTCTGAATCATTCGCTGAGGTGTGGGAGCGGTACAAAATGTTCCAAACTCGGTGTCTTCATCATGGGTTTAGCATATAGTCACTGCTCAGTAATCTCTACCGCGGCGTTCATCCCAAAATCCGCATGCTATTGGAGACAGCAAGCAACGGTTGCTTTTTGAACAAGGAAGTAGATGAGGGTTGGGAATTAGTTGAGAATCTTGCCCAAGCAGTTAGCCGGAAGGAATTCAGAGACTTTGACAGATGTGTGAGAGGTACCACGGATTCAGATACAGTTAGCAGGAAGGAATTCAGGGCTATGAATGAAAAATTGGATAAGGACAGGTGCGTTCAGTGTGTGAAGACGAACATGTTCAGGTCGAGGAGGATGATCAAGTTGCAGAGGTTAGTTTCATTCATAATCAAGGAGGAGGTTATAAGCAATACAACAACTACAAGTAGCACCCCAACCTCTCATACAGGAACACCAACATTGTTAACCCCCAAGATCAGATCTACCCACCCAAATCCCAACCCGTTCAGACCAAAGCCTATGTACCAAAACAAAAATACCACCAGAGTTTTCAGCCCGCTCCAACCGTGTCACTAGGGTATACAGAACAAGCTCAGCCTCCAACTCAATAGGATCCAGAGGTCATGAACATCCTACAACAGCTACTAAAGGGTCAGACTACGTCAGCAACTGAGTTAACAAAGAAGTTTGTTGAGGTACACACAAAGATAGATGCTTATCAAAATGATCTCAACTGAAAATTTGAGACATTGAATGCACGACTCAAGTATGTAGAGAGTCAACAAGCCTCGTCTTCTACTGTGCAGAAACCTGGACAGCTCCTTGGGAAAGCAGTTCAGAACCCCAAAGAATATCATGCCAACGCCATTACTCTGCGGAGTGGATGTGAACTACTTATTCGTGCAGAGGGCACACAGAGTACCGAGGACAGTAAGGTTCAGGAGTGGGAGGATTGCCTCATCAAGGACACGGTCAAAACATCCACTCCAGAAATTCCACTAGAACAGGTGACTCGACCTGACGTTGACATCATGCCACCTCTTGTGACAAAACCCACACATGATGCCACACTCGATATACCAACCCAAGCCAAACCTAATTCCATAACCTCTGATATTAAACAACCGTCAGCAACTCAGGAGAAGAACAAACCTTTTGTTCCGCCACCATATAAACCTCAACTGCCATTTCCCCAAAGGTTTAAGAAAGATCTAACTGAGAAGTACAAAGCCCTATTTGACAAGCAGATGCAAGACATAGAGGTGAAGATTCCCATCTTGGATGCTTTTATGTTAGTGCCTCCTTACAAGAAATTCCTAAAAGATGGAGTCAAGGAGAGAACTTAGGAAGTAGAGGGTATTGTAGTAGTCACACACAAAGTCAGCGCCATCATCCAAAGGAAAGTGGTACCGAAGAAACTTGAAGATCATGGTACTTTCACGATTCCATGCTCCTTAGGTCCTTCAACATTCAGTAACTGTCTCTGCGACTTGGGTGCATCCAGCAGCCTCATGCCACTTTCGGTTTCACAAAGACTGGGGTTTAGCAACTATAAGTCTTGCAAAATCTTGTTGGTTTTGACAGATAGGTCTATAAGAATCCTTCATGGCATTTTAGAGGATCTTTCTGTCAAGGTTAGAGGAGCAGAAATACCAACCGACTTCGTTGTGTTGGACATGGATGAGAACCCAAAGACCTGTTGCTCTTTGGAAGACCATTCCTAGCTACAACAGGAGCACTAATTGACGTACGAAATGGAAAGATCGAGTTGAATCTCGGTCCAATCCTCAAAATGAAGTTCAACATCAAAGAGGTGATAAAGAAGCCAACCATTGAGACTAAGGTGTTCTCAATTCAGAAGATGGACATTTTAGCTGATGAGTTACTAGAGGAGTTGGCAGCAGAAGATCAACTGCATATTGCTTTGACCAATCCAACGGCAGATAGGTATCTGAGAATGGAAGCTGAGTATTACATGAAGTTTCTGGATGCACACAAGCCAGTTAAGAGTTCATTTGTAATTGAGGAGTTGTTTGAAACTGATTCTAGAGTCACATCAGTGAGCCGAGAGTTGACAGTTCCTACTACGAGCTTAAGGACCCAACTCGAGTTGCAAGTGGTCGAGTCCACCCCTACGACAGTTGACGACGACTGGACAGAGCTCAAAGCTCCTAAAATGGAAATGAAACCACTTCCTACAGGGCTAAGGTACGCTTTCTTGGGCCTTAACTGCACTTATCCTGTCATTATGAATGATGCTTTGAGTGATGATGAGTTGAATATGCGGTTAACTGAACTAAAAAAGTTTAGGAGAGCAATAAGTTATTCTCTAGCTGACATTAGAGGCATATCACCTAATCTTTGCACTCATAGAATTCAACTTGAAAATGAATCACATTTAATTATTGAGCCTCAAAGGAGGTTGAATCGGAACCTGAAGGAAGTGGTGAAAAAAGAAATTATTAAGTTGCTAGATGCTGATGTCATTTATCCAATTTCTGATAGTATGTGGATTTCACCAGTTCATTGTGTCCCTAAAAAGGGAGGAATTACTGTTGTTAGGAATGAGAAAAATGAATTGATCCCCACTCGAACTATCACTGACCATAGAATGCGCATAGATTATAGGAAGTTGAATTCGTCATCTTGGAAAGATTATTTCCCAGTTCTTTTCATTGATCAAATGGTTGAACGGTTAGCTAATCACAAATACTACTGTTTTTTAGATGGGTATAGTGGATTCTTTTAAATCTCTATATACCCTGATGACCAGGATAAAACCACTTTTACTTGTCCCTATGGAACATTTTCATATAGAAGAATGCCATTTGGTTTATGCGATGCACCTGCTACTTTTCACGGCTGCATGAGTTCTATTTTTTTTAGATCTGATCAAGGAGATAGTTGAAGTATTCATGGACGATTTCGTAGGAGGTTCATCAAGGATTTCTCAAAAATTGCAAGACCGTTGACTCATTTGCTGTGCAAAGACGTCGTGTTTACTTTTGATGACAAGTGTCTTGAAGCATTCGTGAAGATCAAGGAAGCCTTATTATATGCGCCAATAGTTCAAGCTCCAGACTATACACTACCCTTTGAGATTATGTGTGATGCAAGTAACTACGCAGTTGGAGCAGTTCTGGGTTAGAGGAAAGACAAGAAACTCAATGTGATCTACTATGCGAGTCGGACACTCGATGACGCTCAAGTCAAGTATGCAACCATTGAAAAAGAGCTCCATGCCGTGGTATTTGCTTTTGAGAAGTTCAGATATTACCTCGTCGATTCCAAGGTGATTGTGCATACAGATCACACAGCTTTGAAATACTTGATGAAAAAGATTGATGTTAAGCCAAGGTTACTGTGGTGGATACTGCTGCTTCAGGAGTTTGATATGGAAATAGTGGATAAACCTGGAGTAGAAAATGGTGTAGCTGGTCATTTATCGTGGATTCCCAATTAACGACTCCATGCCAGAGGAGCAACTCATGTCATTCAAAAGAATGGCAACTCGAGTCCAGGAACCCCACTCGGACTCTAATCTTGAGTCGTAGGTGAACGACTACAACTTAAAATTTTTGGGGACTCGACTTCAACACATAAGTAAGCTAGCTAGAACTGCGGTACCATGGTACGCAGACGTAGTTAATTACCTAGTCATTGGTGAAGTGCCAAAAAGTCTGGATTCCTATCAGAGGAAGAAATTATTTAGAGACGGGAACCACTACTTTTGGGATGAGCCTTATCTTTACAAGATGGGATCTGACTGTTTGTTCAGAAGGTGCATTACAGAGGAAGAGGTTCAGGGTATTTTAGAGCACTGTCACGGTTCAGCATACGGGGGACACTTTGCTACATTCAAGACAGTTCAGAAAGTTCTGCAAGCAGGTTTATGGTGGCCGACTATGTTCAGAGACACCCAAGCATTTATCTCCACGTGTGATCCTTGTCAAAAGATGGGTAACATCAGTAAAAGGAATGAAATGCCACATAATCTGATTCTTAAGATTGAGGTGTTTGACTATTGGGGGATAGACTTCAGGGGGCCATTCAATCCACCGTTACATGGAAACCGTTACATTCTGGTAGTCGTCGACTACGTTTCCAAGTGGATTGAAGCAATTGCATGCCCAAAGAATGACACCAAGGTAGTGCTGAAATTATTCAAGACCATCATATTTCCTCGATTTGGAGTTCCAAGAGTCGTAATCAGTGATGGAGGTTCTCATTTCATCAACAACCTATTCGAGAATCTGCTGAGAAAGTATAGATTCAAGCATAAAGTTGCTACACCTTATCACCCACAAACTAGCGGTCAGGTGGAGGTTTCAAATAAGCAGATTAAGGCAATACTGTCAAGGGTAGTTGGTGCATCTAAGAGAGATTGGGTTATGAAACTTGATGATACTTTATGGGCATATAGAACGGCTCACAAGACCCCAATTGGAAGAACTCCATTTCAGCTACTGTATGGCAAATCTTGTTACCTTCCCGTCGAGATTGAGTACAAGGCAGTTTGGGCTACAAAGCTTCTGAATTTCGATCTCAAGATAGCTCAAGAAAAAAGAATTATGAATCTGCATGAGTTAGAGGAGATCCGACTTGAAGCTTTTGAAGGCTCGAAAATATACAAGGAAATGACTAAAGCATTCCATGATAAGAAGGTTGCACCAAAGAAGATCACAGCTGGTGATCAAGTGCTTCTCTTCAACTCAAGACTCAAGTTGTTTCCTAGAATACTGGAATCAAGGTGGTCTGGTCCGTTCAAAGTTCAAGAAGTCTTGCCATATGGAGCGGTGACTCTAATTAACAAGAACGATGAAAAATTCACTGTGAATGGGCAAAGAGTGAAACCGTAGCTAGCTGATGAGAGTGTGCCCAAGAGAACTTCTGTTCTTCTCGATGAACCCACCCAAGTCTGATGGGGCGAAAAAGTCAAGCTCAATGACTTTAAACGAGTTCACTTGGGAGGAAGTCCATGATATTTTTGTTAATATTTATTTTTAGTTTTTTTACTAAGTTCTTTTCTTTAGTTTTGATTTCAGGAATCTGGTGATCTGGATTTCAACTCGGCAGCTGAGTGGTCGAGTGGTTTAATTTTCAGTTTAAAAAAAAAAGTAATAATAAAATAACTCGAGTGTTAAAAGGAGTTAAGGCATTTTTGAGTTACTAGTATGTGTGAAGTCATTATTGACTTATTAGTGCATGTCGAGTTAAAGCTCAATGACTTTAGTGCATGTCAAGTATTAAAAAAATGATGATGACTGGCATGTCGAGTTATTATGCATGTTTGACTTATTAGTGCATGTCAAGTAGGAGTGCCTGTTTGAATTATAAGTACATGTGGAGTCATTAGTGCATATTAAGTTATTAGTACATGTCGAGTTACTTTTGGAGTCACCGCCACTCGAGTTACTTTCGGAGTCAATGTGCACGAGCAAAAAAAGTAACTTGGGTTGTTATCCGAGTCAGCACCGCCATTCTAGTCCCGCACCGTTTCAACAAGAATTCTGTGTATTATTCTCTGCCATGAGAAAATATGTGGAAATAAACTTTTTGGACCCGCTGGAGTCAACTTCGAGTGTCTTCAACTACACCTTACCGTTAGAACAACAGCAGGAACCACAACCGCACGATGACATCATGGATGTGGATCCAGTAGACTAGTCCATCTTCCGATGAGGTAACTAACTCCAATTCAAATTTCATTGTATATACCATTTGCATTGTGTTTTCTAAGACTTTCTTTAAGATTTAGATTACACAGGGGACTGTGTAGTTTAAGTTTGGGGGAGATTCCTAGAGGTTTTAATATGTTTTATGTGTTTCTTAGTTTTTATTTCCATTCAGCTCATCGTTCCCATTTAGTTCATGCATTGCATCTAAGGCATAGAAAACACACAAAAAATCGTAAAACTTTTTCAAAAATCATAAAAAGAGTGTCATGTCATTGCGCATTCATGTAAGATCGAGTCTAGCTGCATTTGTGTTTGGGAATCAATCTTGCTGATGATAGGCACTCTCGTTAGGTTGTTGGCTAGTTACCATAGTGAACTTTGTGGACTGCGATTTTCCCCTTTAGAAAGTAGATGAGTAGATTGTTCGCCTAGGGAACCTGTATTTGTGTTGTGACTCGAAAGGACCTGATTTGTTTCTTTCTAATTGAACTTAAACTGCCGAATTAGGGCCTTGAGATGCATTGAATGCTTTCCTCCCCTGAGCTTAACTTAGTAGGAACTAAATGTAACTTCTTACAAACACAGCTCATTCAATGACACCTAAGGTGAACGAGGAATGTGCGTAAACCCGTACATTTTTGTGTTTCACCGAGAAAGCTGAGAGCAGGACATGAAGCATCCTTCCCAAGTTTGTGGATCCCCTAAAGGGACGGGAAGCAGACCTCTGATTGGTCGAGTTGTGGATCCTAAAAACCATGAGCCTATGATAATCTTAACAAAACAAGAAAACTCAATTGTGCTTAAATCGAATAAATCAAGTTAAGTTCAAGGAAGTTTGATCATGTGTTCATTGATCGATAATCCCTCTTGAGGCATTCACCCATAGAAATAAGGATTCAGATTTGTGTTCTTAGAGTCCAGCTTAGGTATTAGGGATCTTAGGATTGGATGTTAAGCTTGGATGTAAGTATACTGTGGTTTTTTTATAAGGTACACAAGTTCACTTGTGGATTAGAGTTTCCAGTTTGACGAGTTGTTGTTTGAGGTAAGACAATCCCTTTGTCTGCAACTTCTTTTCCGGCTTAGTTCTTTTCATTTGCTTGAGGGTAAGCAAAGTCTAAGTTTGGGGGAGTTGATATACACACATTTTAGCATGTTTTAAGTGTCATTTTTAGTTCACTTTTCATGCATATAGTTCACTTTTAGTTATTTTCAGGATGTTTGGACTAGAGATGAAGAAACAACGGTAACAGCAACTCGGATTGGATTTCAACGGCAACAACAACTCGGATTGCAAACCAACAGCAACTCAAATCATGTTATGGTAACAACATAATGATTCATGATGGGCCTCGTGCCACAACAGACCAAATGAGGTGTAATGGAATGGATCATGGCATGAATTTACCGCACCGGATGGGCCGAGTCAACTCCACTTTTGACGGTCCAATGACTCGACCGATCCACAAATTCGGGTCACCTATCTTTTTTACTTTTTGGTTTTTAATTTTTAGGTTTAATGGGGGATTAGTATAAATACCTTCTTTGTGTTACAAAGACGAAGATCTAAGTTTTACCGCTGCTCTAGAAACCCTTTTAGAGCTTTTTTGTTGTTGTAATTCCAGAAAAAGATTTCTCTTCCGGTTTATCTAAGTTTTAATTCAGTTTCAGTTTGCTTTCGTTTTAAATTAACTTTCTGAATTCCATGATCATGTCGTCACTTTGATTGTTGTTATGATTGCTTCATCTATGATTTCTGAGTAGTTAACTTAGGGTTCCTGAGGGAACGGACTAGACCAGCGTGGATCTTAAAGTTATCTAAGTCGCTTAAGAGTATAATAGTATAGATCTCTTTGTTCCGGTGCTGTTAATGCTTGTTTCTTTTTGATTAATTGAAACATGATTTTAGACTTTTAACTCCCGATAGGTGTGTTGAATTGTCTGATCCAACCGTCTCAGAAATTTACATCCTTAGCTTAAGAGATTAATTGTCTAAGGTGTTTATTAGGTTTGTTTCAATTGTTGCTTCATGCCAGTTAGATTGTTAAACGCTTATGATGATAAGGTCGGTTGATAGCTTTACTGAGAATTGTTTGCCACGAGAGTGGACTTAATAGTTATAGATTTATTCATAGAGATCCGTTCTGTTTGAGTTTGTTAAGCGATTGAGTGACTTTAAGTGAGACGCTGGTCCATGATTCCGCCCCTTGCGAAACCCTTTTTCTCATCCACTGCTTAATTTTTGTTATTGCACTTGACTTTTATTTTCACTGCACTTGACTTTCATTTTCGCTGCACTTGATTTTCATGATTTTGTTACTTTAGAATTTCTCAATTAAGTTCACATTTTGCTTATTTGATTGTTATTTTTGTTTCTCGTTGTTTTATCATTAGGTTGATAGATAACAACTCTTGAATTAATTTGGCTTGAATTAGAGTAGTCTCTCATATTCTGATCGATAGTTACACTCCCACTTGGATTTACACCTATTATACTACTGCGACATCTTAGTGTAATAGGATTTGACAACTAGAGTAAAATCCTATTATCAACACCCCACACAACATCAGGGTCATTATCAGAACGGCAAAGAGGAGGCTGAGTTCCAGATTCTCTTTCTAGATAACAATCATTTATCAATGGTTTCTCCCAAATGACAGTCTGGTTTCTTTTTGTCGTTATCTTTCAACACATACGTGCCACAAGAGCACTCATTTCTCTCCAGATTATGAGGTCCTCTTCATCTTGTGCATATGCCTCTGGTGATGAGTAAGCAAAATAACCACTAGGGCCGAGAACTCTGTCTAGCTCGAGAAGAAGAATCACGTCCCTTTGAAGCCAATCGATTGCAACGTGAACAATGAGCAAGTTCAAAAGATTTGCATGGGTATGGGAGCCTCTTTGTCCCTAAAACACCAAGGGAGGCAGAAAATCCCTCTCTCAAGAGCAAATTGGATTTGGTTATGATGCACATCATTTGGAGCCAAGGACATTGCTAAGATATATGATGCTAGAAGATAACCTCCAAAGCTTGCAACAACACAACGAACAACAAATATTGTCTTTAGCTTTCCTCCGTTGTTCAATATGTTGTTCGGAAATTTAAGCATTTGAATTTCCAAGGAAACCACTAGTATATGTATATGCTATGTTGTGCATAAACCAAGAAACTGCCTTACATTTTCCATAAATGCAATATACTTATCAGAAATTAATTTTTTCTACTTTGACAACCATCTTGTTTTGGTCAGACTTCTCGTGTGCAAGGTGCGTATGAGGTATGTTCACTTTCCACACTTTGTCTCTACTTTTTGGCCATTCAATTAGAACCTAACATATTGGAAGAGTGAAAACAGTTATATCAAGACAGTGATCATATGAATGAAACTAGAGAATTTTATCCTACCTTGTATCCATTTGGAGGAGGAATCAAACAATTGAATCATCTTTCAGGAGGAGGACAATGGTGTTCATAGTGTTCCATCAAAGACAAATCCAGCTTCAGTCTCAATTGGTATATTAGGTTCCTGTCTAAGGAAGTAATAAGCTCTAAATGCCGATTATCACACACCTAATATGAAGCACTTGAACCTGACCATCAATTCAGAAAGGAAGCGAAAATGGGAAAAAATTTCAAGACTCATAGAAAAACTTCTCGCCGTGAAACCATCTTCAAGACCAAAAGAGGTGGATGTATCATCCTGTTTGGTCTCATTTTCATCCCCACCTAGCCCTAGTTTTCTCCCATATTCTTTAGTTATGCTCTATGATCAGAATAACCATATAATAGATATACTACAACAAGGACTACTGCTGCAATGCAGACCAAAGCAACGACTTACTTCTTTTGTCCTCCATCTGATATTCCCTTCATTGCATTAACACTAGAGAGTCAGATTCAACGTACACTACTAATTAGAGACTTCAGTTTATGTATTGATGATTTTCACCAGTTACAAAAATTCAAGTATGCCCCATGTTCAAAAAAAGAGAGACAATGAGTAACTTAAGATTCTCATGACAACCATGTTTAACAAAATATCATCCAACTCAAACCCACAAATGCCAATCAAAAATCATTAAAATTAAAAATTCACAAAAATGTGCTCTAATCATCAATAAAAGATACACAAGTACCCAATAATAAACGCTACCAAAGAATCAGACACTTGAGAAAATAAGGAGCACTCAGTGTACATAAAAAAAGAGACAGTTAAATCCACACTGGCTCGTCCGAACTTGGTGTGCACTAATCAATTCGAATATTTCAAACACAAATTCCACAATTTTCCAGACGGAAAACGGGGAAAACACATATCTTGTGTGAGAAAAAGAAGCAAACAATCTAAATCAACAAAAGTGAACCATAGCGTTATAAAAACAGTAACGGATCAAATTGACAAGATATTATCCACTGGCATTAATCTAACCATATAACAACAATCCAAATAAATCGAAAATCATATAAGAAGCTTATAAACATGAAACACAAAAGCCAAAGCTTTATTAAGTAACAACGATAGACAAAATACCATAGAGTAATAATAAAAATAAAAATCTCTTTACCAAATTGAGAAAGTGGATAAGAACAAAAATCGTATATCAAAAGAGAGAACTCACCCAAAGTAGGTATTCCTTGATTTGAAAGAGATAATGAGAGATTGAAGTGTAAAAGATAGAGAAGAAAGAAGGAGAGGGAAAAGAGAGTGAGACTCAGATCTAAGAAATGAATGTGATTGCTTTATCTATCTTCTATATTAAGGAAGAGACGAATTTCTTCGTGGGTTATTAGAAAATGGAAACAGCAACACTGCAAGTCTGCAAGTGAAGAGAGAGATCGCGGTGGATGATGTTAATGTGTTCATCAGATTATTGTGTATATATATATGTGTGTGTGTATGTGTATTTAAGTTATTTAAGCTTTGTCGGCCTCAATTTCATTCAAGCTTTGTATTTTTTTCTTCAAATTGTCATTTGTATTCATTTTTTCTTTTCCCACTCGATTTATAAAAAAAATATATCGTTCGCAAAATACAACAATGTAGAACATAAAGTTGAAAGAAAACAAAAAATTTTGAGATACAAAGGAAAAAAAATCCAAACAAAGGAAATTTTATAACACTAGCCCCGAAAGAAAAACATGCAAGGATTCAAGAAATTGTTACCCCGAAGAGAACCAAAATACGAAGACACCGCCTAGCATAACGAAACTTGAAGTGATAATAGATCCTCCTATAATGAATAGATGAATAGATGTACCACTAGAATGAAGGAAAAAAAAATTATACCGGCCAGAATATTACCCAATACTTTTGGATATAGTGAAGTCAAAACCGAACATTGGCCGACTGGTTGATACCTTGATAGAACGCTTGATAATAGAAGATCTCGAATTAATCTAAAAGTATGAACAAAGAGCATAAATTTCCTCTACACACAAGCAACCAAGCCTAAAAGAGCACAATACTCGCTCGAACAGGAAAGGAAAAACTAGCGATCAACCTAGGACCAGATAATCGAGAAACTGACTAAAACCTAACCAAATTAGACCATATTCAGAGCTAAACCCGTAATTTTAAACTAACTAGAAGATAACCCAACTAAAGTGCCAAAACTGGAGAGGAACAAACCAGTCACACATTAAAACTAGATAAAAAAGAATATCTTTGGAAAGAGTGTAGTTGGAGATGAAGAGCCTCACCATCGACACTCTACTTGGCAGTAACCCGGGTCGCCACTGTAGTTTCTACAAATGGATGTATAGCATTTAGATGAGATGAAAGATCCATTTAACTTGTCATAACTCACCCACCATCTGCACGAACCAACGATGGAGGTTTAAACCTGTGGAAGACCACCAGAGATATAGGAATCGCCGGTGAAACCACGAAGCTCCAAACCACACTCCGATGAATACTTTAACCGAACCTCGAAAGCTATGCACCGCCTAACCACTTCATTGACCAGAGATTAGTTACACAGGAGGGGTGACTAGTGTCGACCGGTGCTAGAGGAGCGTCACGAAGCACATATGAAACTCGGCTGCTAGGGTTTTAAAACTCGTCTCTTACTTGTTTCAAAGAGAGATTTTTTAAATATATTCTTCAAATTTGCAAATTTATTAAAATAAATTTTAACATGAAAATGACATAAATCTCTTAAACCTGAAAGACACACATATATATGCATACATAAGTTTTTCAATCAAAAACTCTTAATTTGTAATATACAAGATTTTAGTATGCGCTAGAGCACAATATAAATTTTTCTTTAAATTATTTGTACTTGAAAGGATTAAGGTCTCTGAAATCAATATTAAACCTCCCACCTATGGACATTGGCGAAACTATCCTCTATCTATGGGTCCTCTTGAATTTGTGGATATCAAGGGACCAAAAAAATTTCGAGAGCAGAAATATCAAAGAAGAAGAGTTAATTACAACCTCACTTAAACAAGCAAAGGAACGCAACCAAGCACAAGAGGTTAAGAAAAGTAGAGAACCTTAATCGGTAACTTTATAGGATAATTTAGCGAGTTTCAAAGGATTCCCCTATAAGGTAGATGCGACTTCGACAATCATGTACGGCAAACGACAGGCGCACTTGCATGTCAGGTATCGAATCTCACCGCCTACATTATATAGGAACTTGGCTAATTGGGCTGTCAGTTGTGGTCCAATGTTGACAAAAAAAATGAGATTAATTTTCTACTACATTATTTTACTGTCTATTTTGCAACTACATGATTTTTGTCACCACTTTGCGCCAAAATTTTGTCTAGTGACAGGTGGTAAGTCCACTAAAAGCATGCTCACTTACATATCCATGAATCGAGTTCTATCGCCTATATTATGTAGAAACTTGGCTAATGGATCGACCACTTGTGGTCAAATGTTGACAAAAAAAATTAACTAAGGAAAATCCACTAAAAGCAAGCGCACTTGTACATTCAAAAATCGAGGCATACCATCTACATTATATAGAAATTTGGCTAATAAGTCGGCACTTATGATCCAACTTTAACAAAAAAGAAAAAGATTAAGTTTCCACTACATTATTTTACTCACTATTTTGCAACTACATGATTTTTTGTCACCGCTTTGCCACCAAATTTTTGTTGTTGCTCTTTTGCAACTACATGGAATAGTGACAATTTTGTCCTAACATAGCTACGCAGATTAATGGCAAAAAGAGTGACTAATTTGCGACTGCCACTATTTGCTACTCTCGTTGTAATTGCAAATCTTTCTTGTAGTGATTACTTTCATCTTTGTATTTTCTTTTGAGAAAATCTGGCGTGTGTGCTTGTCATTTTTTTTTTTTTTTTTTTAATTTGTTCATCTGAAACATGGCGAATATTGCCAAACCGGAGAATGCAGTGAAGCAATCTGATGGTAAGTCACGAACTGTTAGCTTTATAGTTAAAATTGGATTTGGTTTAGGTTTGTATGAATTGAATTATGTTAGATTTGTGTGCAGAAGTAGAACAAAAAGGGGTTTTTGCCTCAGACAGTACGACCCGCAAAGCAGAAGTAGAGAGAATGCTTAAAGCCCCTAATCTTGGAGTAAAAGAACCCAAAGGGGTTTATTGATGGTAAGTTTTACGGCTCCAATGGATTTGGTTTAGGTTTTAATGAATTGAAATTATGTTATATTTGTGTGCATAAGAAGAATTTCGCAAAGGGGTAAGCTCAGGCCTATCTTAATGAACTGACCATCTATAATCTTGGGATAGAGGAACGCAATGGTTTGATTCAATTACCAGTCTCGTCATCAAAGGTGGTTTCCGATAAGATATTTTAAGACGAAATTGTATAGACAGCTAAAGAGCTGCAGAAAGAGCTGAGAAGGATCTGTAGAGGAGAGCATAGAAAGAGAAAATAGGTGCTATCTACTAAGAATCAGAAGAAGAGGAAGATGATTGACATAGAGTAAGCTTTTTTTGCGAGAACTATAGGACAGTATTATCTATTATAATTAACAAAATCGAATCCAATCAAACTTGTAAAGAAAATCATTAAAAAAATAGGAGATACACTGTTACAATATAATATTATATGAGCCCTTTACTCAAACATGGTATAGCTTAATGACTTGATCAATGTTGGCCCGACAAACAGGACATCCCAAGTTGTTGTCTTTAATCTTTTTCAGGCAAGTAACGCATCCAGCGACATGTCCACACGGCACACAAACTGCCTCAGATGATGCATCCACACAAATCACACACACTCTTTCTTCTTTCTTTTCACATTTTGCAGAAAGGAGTGAAATGTCGACAAGAGTCGAATCAACTGATTCATAGTTCTGGGGACTGCACTCTACTTCTTTTTCAACATTAGCAATGAAAGTATGATGATTGATTGCATCTTGTGATGGAAGTGAAGCAGGGGTTTTTGTTTGAGATGATTGCAGACATATTGGAAAATTCATAGGCTGCATAAATTTTCCAGTTAGTCTGAGCCAGAAAGACACAAATATCAAATATCATAACTTCAAAGTTGTACAATTATATATGTATACCTGTGGAACGCCTTTACATGCTTCACAAAACCGCTTCAATTGTTTCACGTCACCTTTGGTCGCAGCTGCCAGCTTGAGACATAATCCTGAAAGAAATTTGAGATTGAAACATTAGACAATCATAATTCCAGTCATCTTTGTCACAAATTGTCACGGTTACTGAATCAGTTAAAGCAAGAATAGACAGTACAAAACTGTGTACACTTACTTCTATCGACTTGAACCCAACGTCTCCCCTGAGATATGTAACTTTTTCTTCTCTCCCTCTTGCGTCTCGCACCTATCCATGATAATAACACATATGTATAAGGTTTCAATCAACAAGGACAAAACTGATTCCAATCAACATGGAGAGTATCAAGAAATTACTTGTGGAGTTATCAACAATCATCACTGAAGCATCTGACTGATCTGATTTAGGCTCCTCCACATTGGCTTTCCACAGAGCCACCACCGTCCTTGGCTGTGCGTCCTAATTCGAGATATATGTCACAGTTCCATTAGTACACAAAAACAGGAAACAACTGATACTATCCAACTGATCATCAAGGCCATCAACAATGGCAATCAAATTTCTGAGATCTATGGAGTGCTATCAGATATCTCCAACTTTCTCTCTGCATGTACTTCTATCTGTTTTATTTATGCACCTCGTGTAATGAATGCTGCAGCTGACCGGTTTCAAAAGCTGGTTTATGTAACCAAAACCTAATTTCTTAATTAAAACCCCAGACTGGGTCTGGTTTGACAAAAAAAAAAACTGATACTATCCGACTAAATTCCTTAAGCAGTCTTTTAAATGTCAACATGTCCTTCGAATTTTTAGTACCTGAAGACTAGAATACACAGCCAACTCCAACTTGAGAGGCTTTGTAGGGTCTCTTGAACCAGTTGGTTCAATAACTACCCATCTGCAAAATCAAAGCTTATTCAAATTCATGTGCAACAACAAATACAATAATGGTGGAAGCAGATTGGATACTTACACTTTTCTTGAAAAAAGCTGAGGAGCAAAGCTAGGGCCATAAAATTCACGCATCCAACCAGAGAACAAGCAGTTGTGACTCTACAGAATCAACAGTTTACAAAGTTATGACTGTATGTCAATTGGAGAAAATATGAAATAAGTGTGACAAATATACCTCGACTGCCCGTACAATATTGGTGTCATCTTTAGCTCTGGCAACCTCAAGACGTGTCTGAGAGTCATCATTCAAAACCAGTGGTTTTGCTGCAAAACAAAGACATCTCAATTTTAACAAAACAGCATACATAGATTTTATTCAGTCATAAAATTGGCAAGATCTAAGATATCGAGTTTTGCACCTTCATGGCAAAGGGATTTGATACCTTCGACGTCTACTAGCTGATTGTCGTTCGACTGTGGCTGTTGCAGTCCCATTTTTTCAGAAGGATTAGTAAAATGAATGGAACTTCTTTTTTATTTTTTTTATTACTGTTTTTCTAAATTGAATGAATGGAAAGAACATGAAGACATAAATGCTATATATACACCATACAGAATGTTCTTGCTTAATAATTTCTTTAATAAGAAAACAACTATTCTCTTCTGAGTCTTTTCTTCGACTTAACAAGGAAGTCTCCCAGAAAGCGCGTAAGGAGTTGACTCCAAAAAAAAGGAAGTCAACAGGAAAAGTTTCAATATCTTATTCAGAAATTGAATCTACACAACTACTTTTAATTTTTCTATAATTACACTTTTAAACTTTTGATAAAATTTTAATTATATGAATAAGTAAATAAATAAGTTTACTTTGTAATTAATATCGAATTCAATCATATTATAAGATTTGATATATTTTTGATAATTATTTTTACTTATATTTTATTTAATCATATTTTTATGAAATAAAATATAAAATTACATCATAAATTCCACGCGTTGAAAACGAATAAGAAAATTCAAGGAGCATACATGGCTGTCAAAACAGACATGAGTAAAGCATACGATAGAATAGAGTGGGGTTTCCTCCAAAGGTTATTACTAAAACTTGGTTTTCATGAGAAATGGGTTAAGGGTGTTATCCATTGCGTATCGTTGGTCCGTTACTCGATACTTATTAATGGAGTTCCAAAAGGTTGTATTGTTCCCCAAAGGGGATTAAGACAAGGAGACCCGTTATCGCTATATTTATTTATCCTATGTACAGAAGCACTAATTGCACAAATAAAACAAGCGAGCATCAGGAAATATTGACCGGAGTTTCCATTGCAAGATCATGCCCAGCGGTCTCCCTTCTGCTATTTTCAGATGATAGCCTTTTATTTTACAAGGCAAATGTGGAGGAAGCTACGACTATATTAGAGGTTCTTAAAAATTATGAAAGAGTCTTAGGTCGACAAATCAATTTTTTGAAATCATCGATCCAATTTGGAAAAAATGTTGATCCTTTCTGGAAACTTGAAATTCAAGCAATTTTGGGGATTTACTTAATGGGAGGTATGGGTACTTATTTAGGATTACCCGAAGGTCTATAGGGGGCCAAGACCAAGGTTTTCGCATTTGTATAAGAGAAAATTGAAGCAAGAATAAATTCATGGTCAGCAAAATTTCTCTTTAAGGGAGGGAAAGAAGTTCTCATCAAGTCCGTTCTTACTGCTTTACCATCATATGTCATGTCGTGTTATCGCTTACCAAAAACAGTTACATCCAAGATATCGGCGGCCGTTGCAAAATTTTGGTGGCATAATTTAGGGTCCTCTTCAGGAATACACTGGGTGAAATGGGACCATCTATGCAAGAGTAAAAATGAAGGTGGTTTAGGCTTTAGAGCAATTGAAGAATTTAACTCAGCTTTGTTAGCCAAACAGTTATGGCGAATTCTTACAAACCCTTTTTCTTTACTGGCAAGAGTTCTTAAAGGACGGTATTTTTCAGAGACCAACCCATTCACGACTAACCGTTTTTACTCTCCTTCTTATGGATGGAGAAGTATCCTTTCAGTCTGTGTAGTGCTAATGAAAGGTTTAATTACAAGAGTGGGTAATGGCAATACCATCAGGGTATGGTCTGATCCTTGGATTCCTGATACTTTACCAAGACCGGCAGTGAGTCCAGGACCTATTCTATATCCAAACTTAAGAGTGTCGGATTTTATCGACGCTCGTTCACGTCTCTGGAAAGAAACTTTGGTTAGACAATTTTTCACTCCAACTGACGCGAGTATTATTTTGGGGATACATATTCCACGAATAACTACTCCTGATAGATTAGGTTGGCATTTTACCAAGTCTGGTAATTATATAGTTCATTCAGGATATTGGGTGGAACGAAATATAGCTCAATATGCAGAATTGTCCCAAGGGCCAAACATACTTGATTTACAAAACAAAGTCTGGAAAGTGGATGCTCCTAAAAAAATACAACACTTTATGTGGCAAGCCCTGTCAGACCAATTGGCAGTAAAGAATAATTTAGCAAGGAGGAGTATACAATGTGATATCTGTTGTGGCAGATGCGGAGCAAAGGAAGAAACGATAAACCACATGCTTTTTAAATGTCCTCCGGCGGTCCAAGTTTGGGCTCTATCGAAGATTCTGACTAATGCACAATTCCTTAGTGAGTCCGTTTACTCCAACTTTGATTACCTGTTTTGGTGACTACCTAGTCAAGTGGATCACAAAAGTTACCCTTGGATAGTATGGTTTCTCTGGAAAGCAAGAAATGACAAAATTTTCAAGAATAGAGATAACAATCCTCGTGATATTATCAGGGAAGCAGAAGTTGAAGCTGAAGCATGGACATTGGCACACAAAGCTAATAGGGATTCGAGAGGCAATTTGTCATCAGCCATAAATGTTGACAAGGCTATTTTATATAGACCTATTTCTGCAAACCCGGCTTTTACAGGTTACAAATGTATGGTTGATGCATCCTGGAAGGATTCAGATCCTTTTACAGGTTTGGGCTGGTTTTGCTATCCCTATGAGTGTGCAGGGATTAATTTGGGAGCTCAAAGTATTAGGAGAAGTCTTTCGCCACTACATGCGAAATTTGAAGCCCTCCTATGGGCCATGACAATGTTGGCGGGTCTTCAGCTCATGGAGGTAGATTTTCTGGTTGATTGCTCTGATTTGATGAAGATGATTGAGGAACCTTCAGCATGGCTAGCATTTCGATCGTATTTGGAGGATTTTGACCATCTTCAGAGTTCTTTTCGACGTTGCTCGCTGATGTGGATCTTGCGCGCCCTCGATTACAAAGCCGACTCCCTCGCTCATAGCGTTAGAAGTTTTTCTAGGAATCACACTTATGTAAACTGTGTTCCTTATCCTAAATATTTCTTTCTCTTAATTGAGTTGACAAAAACATAAAAATTACATCATAAATATTTTATGAATTTTTTTAATATATCTTTCTAAATATGTTATGATTAAAATTAAAATTTTTAGAAAGGGTTTATATTTCTCAACATATTAAAATTATGCATATAAATATGGGGAATATTGTGAAAAATGTTACAATTAAATTTTAAATTGTAAAAAATGCTACTGAGTTTTTTTAAACAAAAAAAATATCACTTCTAATGGCATAAAAGACATAGGCGTTGACGATTTTGTCTCTACTACAGTGTATCGAGATTGGACCATGTAGCAGTGAGACAAAAACATACATATATCTTTTAAAAAATTACACATAAAAGATGGACATCCACATAAAATCATGTACATACACGGTACCCGAGACTTTGGTAGTTATCTTCCGCTTATTGTTCTTTCAAATTTTTTATAAAACCAATTATTTAGAATTTAATAATAATAGGAATATAAGGTAATTATTTGATTTTTATATAGTTATGTTTGATATTGAATAATAAAAATATGGGTAATTAATATTTGTTTATCACATGTCATTATTACATATTATTCGATGATGACATATCAATGGTCTAATTAATTAAAAAATAATGTTCATTTGATATTACATGTGCTTGACAAAAATATAAGTTATTTTATATAACAAATCATCTAATAGTTTTGATTAATTTGATAATTATATGTTATTAAATATTTTAAAATTATGATATGATTTTAAATTTTAAATAACTTTTAAAATATTATCTGACCTAGAGAGGAATAAATTGCGATACTAGATGCACACGTTGTGATGTAGACAATGAGACCATTAATCATGTCTTTTTAAAATGTCTACCAGCGCTTCAAACTTGGGCCCTCTCCTGTATCCTTTCTGCGTTAGATTTTTTTGTCCTGGCGAATCCATTTGGTACAATCTTGAGTATTTATTCTGGCGGTTACCTGATCAAGATAAAACCAACATTTTCCCATGGATTATTTGGCACATCTGGAAAGCGCGGAATGATCATTGTTTCTCAAATCGAGATACAAATTCCCGTAACATAGTCATTCAAGCGGAAGCAGACTATAATGAATGGTCTGCTGTTCGAAATGAAATGAAGGACTCTAGAGTACCATCAAAAGTTCATACGGTTTCTAAAAAGTCTCCATTGGATTTTCCATCTACAACTAATCCAAATTTCACAGGCTACAAATGTTTTGTGGACATTTCCTGGAAAAATACCGATCATCAAACGAGTTTAGGTTGGTTCTGTTTTCCAGATTCAGTGGGAGGAGAATACAGGGGGGCTCGAGGAGTCCACCAGAGTCTTTGCGCCCTTCATGCAAAGGTTGAAGCTGTTCTTTGGGCAATGGAATATCTCCTGACGCTACAAATCACAGAGGTAGAGATATCGATAGATTGTGAGACGGTTTGGGAGATAATTAATCGTCCAGAGGAGTGGTCGGCTTTCCTTTCCTACCAGGAGAAATTCTTGAGGCTAAGTTCTTTATTTCTTTTTCTCTCTATTTCTGATTTCCAAGATCTCTCAATCATAAAGCGGATTCTCTTGCCCGTCGTATAAGAGAGAGTGTTTATAATTTTTTGATGTAACTCTTTTCCCTTGTGGTTTGTTATAATATAATCTGCCGTTGACCAAGAAAAAAAATATTATCGCACACGTTAGAAAAAAGTTATTACAAAATAATAAGAGAAAAATATTATTTAGATAGATGATAAATGGTTTGTGACAAAAAAAAAGATAAATGATAACTAGTGAAATTACTATTACAAAATGGTAACATGATATATATATATATATATATATCTACATATTAAAGTGGGAGATACTTTTATTTTGGACGTGTTATAAATTTTAGGATAAAATTAACACATAACATCGTAAGTACCCTTAAAAATAAGCTTAAGGTGGGCTTGTTATAAAATTTTATATAAAAGTTCAAAATTAATAAAGATTTAATAGAAAATCCTCAAAAAAAAAAAGTAAAAATTTAGTAAAAATATATCAGGAACAAATTATGTTCTTAAACCAGTTTTAGTTCGGGGGTTTGGATTCGGTTTTCTGGTACACATATTTAGGACACATTTTTGATATTTTGTCGGGTTTGGTCACTCTAATTCAGTATGTTGGTTTTCTCGGATTTAAGACTTACTCGAGTATTTTTATTTTCCGGATAAGATTCGGTTCATTATAGATCAAATTTGATTAGGCTATTTTTATATAAAAATTCAAAAAAAAATTAGAAAACTCTAAAAAGCTAAAATTTAGTTATTGATTTGGTTTCGGGTTTGGGTTTAGATTTTTTGGTACATAGATTTAGGATTTGTTTGAGTATTTTGTTGGGCTCAGTTCCTCTAAGTTGGATGGTTTTTAGTTTGGATTTCAAAGTTCTAAAACATCAGCTTGAAAACAATAATACAAAGTATCAACACGGGTCTAAGAATTTTTAAATGAAAATGTGTTAAAAATACATTCAAATCCCACATTATAACGCAGACATAATCCTAGTCAATAGATATTTTATTAAATTATTTCAAATATTTAATTATTTGGTATTAAAATACTGAGTGAATTAGGTAGATATTCATAAGATACTGTGAAATTAAGAAAATAACTATGAAAATCTGACAATTAAATAAATAACAATGGCCCATTAGATAAAAAGATAGGAATGCCCTAATGGTACATAGTGTTTTCATGATATGATTGTGACGGATTCCAGGTAAAATATTATATACCTGGCAATAGCCCTGTGACAGAGCGAATATCCGGCCTATTTTACGAGATCCGTATCCGGGATATCCGTTATTTTACAATCCGTATCCGTATCCAAAATTATGGATATCCGGACTTACAATATCCGTTAAAAAAAACGGATATCCGTAACTTTTTTTTTGTTTCAAAAATACTTGTTATAAGCAAATTAAAGCTATAAAATTAACAACAAAAAACAAATGTATTAATTGTCATGACTCATAAGACATTGGTTCCACAATCCATCACACCAAATCAAAAGATAAGTTCAAATTAACAAGAAGGAAATAGACATTAAGTGGGATTCAATTGGGCAACGTATGTCACAATAGCATTCTTGTTGTTGGAGAAACAAATGCACACTGCCACATCATGATGAGTGACTTCGTACCTGATATAAACAAAGACAAAGACAGCAATGACATTCTTACACAACTCTAATCTCAAAGCTGAAATAAGGTCAAACAAAATCAAACCAAATAAGTCTAAGACAAAATAGCAAAAGGCTCTGTGGTGAAAAATGGAAAAGATAAATGACTAAAGAGGCAATGAAAAGAGAAAGAAAAGTCATACATGAAAGCTGTCCCATTGCCTTCTATGTTGTCTCCTTCACAGGACATTTAATCAACAAAAAAGTTCAACCACTGTATAACACTAATCATTCATCATCTTGAATACCTAAAGCTCTTTCTTACACAGAACCAAACTTTCACTTTCTTTGCAGTTTCCATTCATGATTTCGCACTACTGTATCTATATATATATACACACACAAAACCTGGTATTTCACTTATCAGTCACTTTACAACATTTGGTTCCTTCCCTAATCTTCTACTTAACAATACAGTGTTAGGTATTTCTATGATTTGATGGTTCCTTCTCTATATAATAATAAAGTGTTAACGTACGTTTCATGTTATTGTATACGTACGTACGTTCCTTCTCAAAGTGACTGATAAGTTACAATGATCTCTATTACACTTAAACTTGAAACAATAACCTAAGGAGGTGGATTCAAAACAAGAATTGGTCATTGCTTCAATCTATAAAATCAAAACAGAATTGATAGTAGCTTAAGAACTTGAAGAACAAAGAAGTCATAAACAATCAAATCATAGATATCAGTAGATAACAATTATTACAGAATTAGCAACCCCAAGTTTTCAGATTCCCAAATCCTAAATGAACCGATAACTAAACTTGAAAAAAAACTCACTCCACCAAATTAAGATTAGAGAGATTTACCTCAGTCTTCGTGTTCTTCGTCTCTTGAAGGCCAAAACAGATTGATTAACTAAGCTTCTGCAAGAAGAAATTGTTCAATCAAAATCAAACCTCAAAATTTAGGTTTTTGTTTCAAATCACAAAATTCAAAGCGCTCAATAACAGTTAATACAAAGAAATAGAGAAGCTCATACCTGATCCTAGAGAGCGGATTTCACTGAAAGAAAGAACAGATTTGAAGAAATAGAAGCTTAGATTTTGGTCACGAATTTGTTTCTTCACTGTGAGAAGAACGGCTTCAACGTGAGAAGAAAGGTCACAATGAAAGGCACTAGGCTTAAGTTATGGGCCAAATTTTTCTAGTATCCGTATCCGTTTTGACCGGACATCCATTTTTCGAATCGATTTTCAGTTATGGATACAGATATCCGATGGAACAGATATATATATGCTCAGGGCTACATGGCAAATCATTATCTATTTTAGGGTTTAATATTATTTCCTATCCTTATGTTTTGATGGTTTGTTAAGGTATCCCACCATCTTTTATATATGTCTCGTAAATATTGGTCATGGTAAATCATATATGTTACGCTAACTCATATTTTGTCCGTTACAACATTTACTATCCGCTAAATCTTATATTATATGATGAACAAATATTCTCTTTATTTTTTATTAGTTGATGTTTTAGAAATAATTTGTTTCTTTTTAGTTGATGTATTAAGATTTCTATGCAAAATTTATTGCACTTTTAGTATTTTTTACTTTTTAAATTCTTCATATTAGTCAAATTATTTTGGAATTTGTGATAAACTATATTTTATTTAGAAAAAATAAAACATTAAAAACTAAACCAAATAAGAGTGAGTATGTTACATGATAAAACATATATTATCTCACTCACTCCTGTTATTTTTAATATTTCTTATTATATCATTCACTCCAATTATGTCTCTTTCCACTCCCCCAACTGCTTTGGAGCAACAGAACTTGGAAAATTAGAAAAAATCAATTTAAAGTGATAGAGAAGAATATGCAGAGATGGTAAATAAAGATTGAATTAGTAATAAGAAGGGAATATTTGGTAATGTAACTTGATCATGCGCTTAGGGAGTGCAGGAGGAGCCATGTCTGAGTAAAATCGAGGAAAAGAGGAATAGTAGGGAATCGGTAAAATTTAAATTGGACGCTGTAAGTAGGACAAGTACATAATTGGTTAGCTGGAACATGAGATGATAACATGTACGAAACAAGATACCATCAATTGTAATGAGAGGATGTATTATTCTGGTGGCGCTGATTCCAAAAAAAAAATCAGAAAAAACAAAACCACACAACACCTAAGGAGATGAGTAATGGTCGGTATCATAAGTTATAACAGGTAAGGGGAAAATTCAACATGGAAGACAATAGTGTTGACTTATTGTAAAATCTTACCCGGTACACATATAGATTCTTCCGGTGTTAGCACCGATGCCGGAAACAACAAAACAGACAACATCAATGAAGATGAGTAGGCTATTACAGGAAACAAAAAAAAATACAACATCGAGTACAATAGCACCAAGGATTTGTAAAAATCTTACCCGGTACCTGGACCAACAAAAAGGCGCTAGCATCTATGTCAAGAAACCGTTCGAACCCCTAGACTTGGAAATTGAGTTGATAACAAGTAATTAAAGTAAGGGTCGAAGAATCTTACCCGGTACCTTTTAGATCTCCCTGAACCGACAACCTTAACCACAAATATACTAATGCGTAAGCGAGATAACGACAAACCTTCCGAAAAAACATAAATCCAAAACAGACAATAAATAGATCAATATCCGGGAAGCCGGAAAGGTTTGGAGGTTTAAAATAGAAAAAACACTTCGACGAACACACCACTGAAATTTCGGCGATGACTTGCGAAACGACGATTCCAGAAAACAAAATAATGTTGGTGAGAAAGAAATAAAAACGACAGTAACAAAATATAACTGAACTTAAGTTTAGAAATCCCGAAATTGCAAGATGATAGGAGAAGAGAAATGAGAGAGGAGAAAGGTGAGAGAGAAAATAGAATTTTATCAAAAGTGGAATAGACAGGCTAATAGCTATTGCAGATGGATGTGCTGGTAAGGATATTTTAGACTTTTTGTATGTGTATAGGTACCTAAAAGTCCTATGGGTGGGCATTTCGGTTTAGTTTTGACTATGGTTTGACTTCGGTTCCGTTTGGTTAATGTGGACATATAAACTCCAACCAAACCAAACTTACTATGGTTTGGTTTCAGTTGGATTGGTTTATGTTCGGTTTGAATCTGTTTGGTTTGGTTTCATTTCGGTTTACTTTTAGTTTGGATAAATTAAAATCAGTTATATCATGATTAGATCTAGAATAGAAAACTATAAGGAAAAATAAATGTTACGATAATGAGAGAAGAAAACAAAATGATAGTTCTTAATTCTTAAGAAAAAATAAGAACGTGACTAAACCAATGGTTAGAAAAAAAAATTAACTAAATTAATTAGAAAAGAAAAATAATTAACATTTTATAATAGGTTAATAATTTTAAAATATTATTAATAAATAAATAAATAAAAGCGCATTGGTTTATTGGTTTGGTTCGGTTTCTAACAAACTGAACCAAACCATTATGGCTGAGAAGGTACATTTTGGTTTGGTTCGAATGGGTCATTTTGGTTGGTTTGTTGGTCAATTCTGGTTCTATTAAAATGGCCACCCCTACCTAAAATTGATAGGCTGCATATGCATCTAATTTAGGCTCTTTTTTTTGTTATCCACATGAAATTCTCTAAAATATTTATAAAAACAAAATTCTCTAAAAAATTTATAAAATATATTTATATGACTTTAATATACTGTATATTCATATTGAACGCGTTAGCATTATTTATTTTTTCGCGGCAACACGTTAGCTTTATTTGATGAAGAATTTTCTATAAAATATAGGGTTAACATCTAGATCCCCTCAAAACTTTCATATAACATTAGTTCTCCCAAACTTTATAAGCCTCTTTCAATTTCCCCCCGATTTGAAAGTTCAATATCTATTTTCCCCTCTTTGGTTAAAATGTTGAAACCGAATCAAAAATAATTTTAAACGGTTTTGTGTAGAAGAAAACCAATTTTATAACCCAAACATTCTATTAACCCCACCCTGAGTTTTTATCCCCAAATTCATATTTTCTAAACCCTTAATTTCGATCTACCTTGAATAGTGATTTCAAACTCAAAATTTCAAGATCGATTCTTCACTCCCTTGTAAGATTGTTATCTCATTTCTGAGACATATAATTTCTTCATCGGTGTCGCCGCTCTTCGTTTAATGCTATTAGAAATTATGTCTTCGGTTTATGTGAATTTGGTCAAAAATTGTTCAATTGATGTAGTGGGGCATTATTGTACAGAGAAGAAAAAATGGAACAATTGTCTTGTGATAGTTCGGGCAACTCCACCATTATCTTGAACAAATGTTTTTCTTCTTTTATAGATTTGAGATTTTTGTTTAAATATGATTGAGTAAAGAGACATAAGTAGTGGAATTGTACAAATTGATAGTGTAACATATAACCGAGACATGTGGACATGGTGATAAAGAGAAATTGTAGACATCGATGGTATTGAAGAGAAATTATGGGTTCATCGGCCAAGCAGGAGACTTGATTTCAACGTCGAAGTGATCCTTCTCGCATATCTTCGTTGTTGATATCCTTGTCACGCCCAATACCATTATATTCGATTATCGACATGGTCGACCTTAAGAAACGAAAACAAAGATCGAATATGTTGAATGGAAAATTTTGATTTTGAGTTTTCTAGGATCGAGGATAGAAGATTATGATTTTGGACTATCAAAAATCGGGTAATCATTGGTTTAGTAACCGATTCCAACCCGAAGTTAGCTGGTTAATGAATAATTGGTATAGAGGAAACCAAAGTGAATTTAATTTCATGGGAAAATAGATATTCAAGTTTTAGAGACGGGGAAATAGATATTAAATTTTTATAGAAAAGGGAAATAGATATTAAACTTTGGGAGAAATTGAAAGAGGTTTAAAGTTTAAGGGAAACCAACGCCGGCTCAATATATAAAACGTTACTGTGCTAGACAAAGTTTTTGGCCCTTTGTCAACTCTAAAATACTTTTAGATTTCATAAAATACTAATATAGTCTATTTCTTCTCCATTGTCATCAAAGTTAATCCATTTAACCTCTCTCGTGTCATAGTTATCCGTAAGTACGTCTTTAACAATTTTAGTTTCAAAAAACTCTTTTCTGCAGAAGCAACAATTATTGGAATATTTAATAAAATTCTATACGGAATAACTACATTTGGAAAACAATTAAATCTCTTAAAATGATTTAACATATTGATTGCTCCCATCTTTTCTTTTGGAAGAAACTCTCTTAATAATTTTAACTCCATAAAAAGATTACATCCATTTACATCTAATACATCATCTTTCTTTAAAACACATTCAAGATTGTCACAACAAGATTTCAAAAGAGACTCATCTAATGACTGTAATTTACTTGAATTAAAGATAAAACCAAAAACATTTTCATATAATTGATATTGTTCAAATCTTTTCTCTAATGAAACAATAACTTGATCTACTATAAATAAAAAATATTGAGTTCTAAACTCTTCTTCAATAGCTTAATCCACCAATCTCATCAAAATGTTTTTTTCTACAAATAACACGTTTCTTAGAAAACACATGATCAATTCTATTCTCAATAGCTATTTCCTTGGCAATTATCATAGCATTTATAAATCCATCATTTCTATACTTTGTGAAATAAGAAACTAATCTTTTTACTCCTTCCATAGCAACATCAATTAGCATATCCTTGGACTGAAATTGCTTGCTAACTAAATTCACAATATGTAATATATCATACCAAATAACGGTAGATAACACAAATTCAAAACTACTAAGTTCATTTATGGCTAAAGATTTAGCTTCGCTTTTAATACAAGGATCATTATCTCCATCAGCAACATGAAATAATGCTTCATGTTTGTCATCAATTTGATAACGTATAGCTTTAATACTCTCAATACGACTTTCCCATCGTGTGATGGATAATTGTTTAAGAGTCAGCTCCTTTACATTCTCTTTTAATATATTCCACCTTTTTGTTGAATTAGAAAACATAGTATATAATCGTTGAACTATGCCAAAGAAATCTCTTACTTTCAAAGAAGTAGTAGCTATATCACACAAAACTAAATTTAAATTATGACATCTACAAGGTGTATAAAATGCTCTAGGGTTCAAATTTAGAAGTTTCTTTTGCACTCCTTGGTTTTTTCCTTTCATGTTAGATCCATTATCATATCTTTGACCTCTCACATTATCTATATCAAGACCTAAAGATTTTAACACATCTAGCAAAATCTCAAAAAGCCCATGGCCAGTGGTATCATCCACTTTCAAGAACTCAAGAAAGAATTCTTCAACTTGATATGAACCACAAGAATTATTTACACATCTTAGAATTAAAGACATTTGTTCTTGGTGACTAGCATCAGGTGTGCAATCCAATATAACAGAAAAAAACTTTACATTTTTTATTTTTGAAATAATTTTTGATCTCATCCTAGAAGCAAATAAAAGTATCAACTCATTTTGAATATTATGACTAAGATAATGATGATGGTTATTACCATTACTAATACGTGAAACATGTTCCATCATGATTGGATCAAATGTTGCTAATGTTTCTATTAAACCTAAGAAATTTTCATTGCTTTTTTGATATAGTTTTTCATACTTTCCACGAAAAGCCAAGTTATGTTTAGCAAGAAATTTCACAATTGCAATAATTCTAATAAGCACTTTATTCCAAAAATCTTTTTCCTTTCTAAATAGTTCTTGAGCTATTTTATCAATTGTCTCATTTTTCCTTTAATCTTTGTTTTAACGCAATCCCAGCTGCCATGTTTGATAAATGATCGACACTAGTTTCATGCTCTTTTAGTCTAACATTAATATGTGCCCAATCATCAAAACCATCATCCCGTAGAAAATTCTTTTTAGGACCTTATTTAAAAAATTTACAACAAAAACAGAAAATTTTGTCAAGTTCGTTTGAATAAACTAACCACTTCCTATCAATTTTTCCTCTATTAGATAAGTATCTTGTAAAATAAGTTGAAGAAAATTTCCTTTTAAATATATTTTTAGGACCTTTTACGATTGATATATCTCTCTTAGAACCATTGATTGCTAACTTATCAATTGATTTTGAATCTAAAGAATTTCAATTACGAACATCATAAATATCTAACAAAATATCTTCATTATAAGGTTCAATATCACCATTATTTTGACAATCACTCTCCTTAGTATCATCAATATCAATTTTTGTACTATCTATACCTATATCTTCACTACCAGAAAATCCAGATTTTTGAGAGTTAACTACAAATTTATCCATAGCTCTTTTCTGAGAATTAATAAACTGCTCTAGTTTTGCTTTTTCTTTTCTTTTTCAAATCCTGTTTTTTTGGCTTTTATGCATAATTTAGTATTTATTTTTAACACACAAAAGGTACAAAATCAAACAAATAAGCAAGCAAAATTCAATCACAAACAATCAAATCACTAATAAGAGAGATAAAAGTCAAATTAAAAAGATAAAACCTGGAATGATGAAAGGAATATTGAACAAGAATCGATTAGAGGTAAACACCTATAAACAAAAATTCAACGATTATATTAGTGCCTAAGTGGAAACAAAGGAAATCATTAACAAAGCTAAATAGCATGTGAAGAAGTCCTTACTCTTGTATCAAGATAGTTTAGGATTGGAGAAATGCAAGATCAAAGAATTAGGTTGACCAAAAAAAAGATTAAAAAATTAGGTTAGGATGGAGAAAAAGAGGCGATAATGTTGCTTAGAGAAAGAAGACAAAGTGCTTTTGCAGATTAAAAAAATTGTTAATTAATTCAATATCCTTAAAATTTATTGATATTAAGAAACCACCCAATTCTTTTTTATATTCAAAAACTACCATGGACCCACTGCGTTAAATGACAAAATTGTCCCTAATCTAGCATTGAATGCAAATAAAAAATTTTGTGCCAGATAAAGAATTTCGTATCTGATAAATAATTTTGTATCTGATAAAGAATTTCGTATCTGATAAAGAATTTTGTACCAGATAAAGAATTTCGTATCTGATAAAGAATTTCGTACTAGTTCATTAAGTACGAGTTAAAAATTTCGTATCTATTAAAGAATTTTGTATCGGGTAAAGAATTTCGTTTATGATAAAGAATTTCATACTAGTTCATTAAGTACTAGATAAATAATTTCGTATCTGATAAAGAATTTTGTACCGGGTAAAAAATTTTGTATTAAATAAAGAATTTTGTACTAGTTCATTAAGTACTAGATAAAGAATTTCGTATATGATAAATAATTTTGTACCGGGTAAAAGCTTTTGTACAACTTACAAAAATATGTAGCATGCAAGAATCGTAAAAGGGTTGTTGAATCCAAAATTTGATATTGCAGACTGGTGTGTAGCTTTAGAAGGTGGGTTTAATCTGATGGTTCAACTTGTGGGTAAGATGAAAGATAATCTAGAAATTGAAGAATCCAGAAATTCCAGAAATTTAACAGTGGATCATGTCATCCACTAATATAAATCTGAGTAATCCACATAATTTTACATCTCCATCGAGGGTTCTCTTTATCTTTCCAACCATCAAGAGCCAATCCAATCAACTAGAAGTTGCTATCTCAGATGATGACAATAGAGACACCAAATCAGGATCTGCCATTCTAGAAGATGAAAGAAAACAACGATTGCTTCTGTAAGGATAAACAAGGAGAAGTGTAGATTCATGATTAGCTTCAGATAAATCTACAGGAGGATAAACATCAAGTTGAGTTAAGATTCTTTAGGTAAAGAGAGAATGTGCAAAGATTGCAATGGAAAATGGGAAAATTAGGGTTAGAAAATTTGGGGATCGTAGTGAATTCACACAATATACTTTGAATATTGAGAAATTGAAGCTTTTGTCCAACAAAATCCATGACTAGAATTAGGAAATAGAAAGAGAGATTGAAGAATAAAAGAAATTGAAAAGGAGACGTAAGAGAAATGAGAGATAAGAAAGTTGAGCGTTGAAGATGATAAGGACAAAAATATCCTAAAAATTAAATAGAAAGCTAAGATATTGGTGTTGGGCATATACTTAATATTGGATTTAGAAAGGGATATTTCTTCGAATAACTCTTAAAAAAATAGTTATCTAATCTAAAAATTTATAAAATCTTAAATAAAAATGGGCCCACTAGTCTTAGAAAATTATACATATACGACAAAAAAATTTGAAAATGGGTCTTAAAAATTTCATCTACAATGGTGGGCCCTGACATTTGTTGTTCCATTTGCTCTTGTTGAGAGCCGGCACTAAAGGAAACTGATACTATATGAAAATTTTAAAGGGATCTAGTCAATCCTAAAAATGTACAAAAAAGAAGTTAAACTTGCCTTGTCTTTTTTCCAATTTTTCTAACTTGGATTTTTTTCTTTCTAATCTCAATGTACTGTCCATAATGCATTAAAAATGCACATTGTTTCATTTTCTAACATAAACGGTCATTTCATTACATTTTTTTTTTACTTAATTTTTGTGCTCGATAATTAAAAGTATTTTTGTCAAATTGCATCACAATGAATGCCATTTATGAGAAACTGGCATGTAAGGACAATGTTGAAGTCAAAAGTGGCATACCGTACATATACCGTAAGAGTTTAGATGGACTGGATTAAAATCGCCAAGAACATAGCTCCAACAAAACAATAGTGTTCTCAAAAGAATCCAACGATGGCTGTAATATTATGACTTTCTATTTTCTAATTTGAATTTACCTAGCTACTTCTTTGGTTCCCCACCTACGATAACTATAGATCCAAAGCCTTATACTTTTGGATTTATATTTGTTACGCAAAAAATGAATCTAAAATCCGAAGAAATCATTAAATCAATGTATCTAATTTGGATGACTTAATGACATTATCAATGATGCATTGTTCCTCAATCTAATTTTGCCAAACTGCTATTATACACGTGACTAGCGTTCAAGAAGTGTTTAAATTTGATTCATCTGCTTGATCAGAATTTGGTTGCGTAGGAGAAGCTGTTGGTCGTGGTGGAGTTGATGTAGGAACTGAATCAGAAGACGTTGGACTTGACGAACCATTATTACTATACCTTTTAAGCAACCTATCTTTGTTGCTACTCCACCATTCTTCCGCTTGATGCTCGACAAATCTCCGTTTACTGCAAAGAATTTCAATGTATAAAAGGATTTACACAAATCTAAATAGAGAAGAAAGACCAAAACTTACCTGAATCTAACTCTTCTAAAGATCTTTCCGCCATTTTTGTGCAATACATAAGTAACATAAACACCAGGCTCAAACTGTTCGATGAGTTCTTTGCCTCCTGATTTAGATGATGGTGAAGCTTCGGTTGTGTCTGCTATGTTTGCAGGTTCTTGGGACATCCTTGTACCTCCATTGGATGATGATTGTTCTTCTGTGTTTTGATCAGACCCTGTCGCTTCTTGTTGACTCATTTTCGGGGGTGTTATATGTATAGATGTCTCAGATGCTTCACTTGCCTTTAGATAGGCTACAGCTTGAGAATTCATTGATTCAAAAGCTTCACATCCAGATACTTCAGGCGGTAGTTTCTCTTTTAAGTCTCTTAACTGTGATAGATAGATAAAAACAATAATGATTCAATTTGTAAAGTTTATTAGCTTGTTGCTCAAGAAAACAGTCTTTTTATAAGAAACTTACATGTTCAGCGACAGATTTCATAACCTCTGTTGCTGCCTTATGCTTTGAAGAATGCTTTATAGCTAACTCAGAAGCCTCTCTTGCTCTTCTCTTTAGTTTTTTGATCTCTGTACCTTGACTATCACACTTCTCTTTCAAATTTTTAATCTGTACTTGTTTAGCAATGTGTTAGATCAGCTTAATGTTTGATAAACCTGAGTATTTGAGATAATACCAACCTGGCTCTGCAATCTTGTCATTTCTTTGTTAATGACACCGTTTGATTTCTTTAGCTTATCAATCATGTTCCTAGAAAATCCAGAATTGCGTGGAGGACTTGATCTTGTTGATGATCTTGTACCTGAGGACAGTGTCGTTGTAGTTGAAGCAGAAACGGGTTTAAAGGCATTTTGAAATGCGCTAAGCGAGCTTGGGAAAGAGACATCTTTAAGTTTCTGGAGAGCTGGAACTTGTGAGGATCTGACAATAGAAGATTCAGATCTTGATGACCTAACCTCAGAGTACTTGACTGGTTCAGTTTTTGGGGACAGTAAAATCTTCGACGACCTTGTTTCTCTATCTGGTCTAACCGAGCCATCTAGTAAACGCGTAGGAGTTGTGGAATTTCTATTAGCAATGTTAAAGTTCGAACCAGAATCTCCAGCTTTAAGTTTGGTGTAACAAGCATCACACACTCGATGAGGCTTCCCTGGAGTTGGTGCTAATGCTGCTTTCAAAGCTTTCTTGGAACTACAAGCATGACAATGCACTAAACCGCAGTTATAACAATTATGTCTCTTTCTTGTAAAACCAAATGCTTGACGACATCCAGAACAAACTGACTGATCAGCCCCAGAGACCCACTTATGGATGCATATGCTTGATGTAAAGTTAGAGCCACATGATATACTTTTCACATGCCTCTCTTTCAGAGCTTCAACTAATGTTGGCGTTTTTCGATCTTCCATGTCTCCATGTCCTAATCTTCCATTCAAGCCTTTACCCCAAGTGAAGACTTCACTTCTAGATGTTAATACAGCAACATGATGATCCCCACAAGAGATTTCTTCAACGAATTCACCAACCAATCGATCTTGAACCAAGCAAGGTAGTTTACCATCAGAATTCGAGCTACCAAGCTGACCATGTGAAGTCCCTCCCATAGTGAAAACATGTCCTGAGGTTGTGAGTGCAACTGTCAATGTATGACCACAAGCTATTTGGTGAAAGTTGTAGTCAATTAGTGAAGAGACACAAGTGGGAAGTAGATAAGTCTCTTTGTTTCCATGTCCTAACCTGTTTTTATCACCATCACCCCAAGTAAACAACTTTTTAGAGGACACTGTCGTCCCGGTCTGATTCGTAACTTCAACGATAGCTACTGTATGCCACACTCCACAAGCTACTTTCAAGGATTTAAGGCGACTCAACATTTTTACTTCTCTAGGATATGAAACACTCTCTCTATCACCATGTCCAAGAGCACCAAATGCTCCATCACCAAAAGTGAATAGTTTTCCATTAGCAGTAGCAACAGCAGAATGCCAAGTGCCACACGCAACAGACAAGACCTGAAGTCCTTCAACAGGACCGGAGACTCTTTTTGGTATCCAATGACTAAGATCACTACCATGTCCTAAAAGGCCAACGTTGTGGATTCCATCTCCCCAGGTAAATAAATCTCCAGAGGTGGATACAGCACAAGTATGATATTCTCCACAAGCAACAAAGTCTACATTGGTGAGTGCAAGAAACTCAACAAGCTTTGGGCGACTAACGTCGACTTGAATACCATGTCCAAGCCTTCCCCCAGCTTCTTCTCCCCATGTAAATACTTCACCTTGTCTTGTCACAAGAGCAATATGCCTTACACCGCAAGTTATCTGATGAACATCAAGAACTACGTTTGATTCCAAGGGTCTTGGAACCAATACATCTGTTTTTACAGTTTTAGAGTTTACAACTCCATCTTGTGATATCCCGTCACTCCAAACTTCTCCCCATACATAAACATCTCCTAAAGACTCTATGTCATCAGGACCGGATCCTCCACTTGAACAACTTGGTGTGCTTGAGACACTAATTCGAAACCCATCAGTACTTGGTCTTAGCATGTTTCCACGTTCATGTCCAACATCTGAGCTGCGAATATTGGTGGGAGAGTTATGGATTCCTAACTCAGTGGATGATCTTCCTCGTCGAGTATTATTATTATTATTATTTGGTACGAAATCTAAAGATGCATTAGGACAACCAGTAGAGAAACAGTCACTGTCATATATCTGAAAATGAGTTTACATATAGGTGTAATGTTAGACATTAAGAATGTATAAACATGTGATATATAACGTGACAAACGCATACACACACCTCAAGGATCTCACTTCTAGCGTGCTTATGGTGCTTTTGTCTAACTAAAGACTGAAGTCCTGCAAACCAAACCTCTGTCTCAGCTTTGTCCTTGCAAATCTGGTAAGAGTGTAAACATGAATGAATAAGTATATATGGCAATTGAAGAGTATAAGAATCAAAAAAAGCGTAATGTGTTTTATAGTTAACAAACCAGATCAAGAGATCTATCTCCGTTATGATATATGAGAGAAAATGACAAGTATTCCTTTTCTGGACGTAGATATCTTCGAAATACAGCCTACAAATGTATATAAAAATGATGTTTTGAGTAGCATGAATGATTAAATAATAGAGTCAAGTAATATCTGAAAACTACACTCACAGTTCTTTGTCCAGAAAGAATTCTGGAAACTGTAGATAACTTCAAACCTTTTTCTTCTCCGTGTGAGATCCAAAACAATGTTGTTTCATCCTATTGAAGTGCGGTAACAATTCAAAAATTTGATTTTGCATCAAAACATAAAAAATGTCATACATTGAAGATACATAAGAGATTTAGTAGAGATACCGGCGAAAGCCTGAATGATCGAAATTTAGGCCTCCCTTTGCGACTATACTTAAGTAATTGAGTTCCTTTCTTCAAAGCAATGAGTGTCTACAAGCAATATTAATATACATATATATGAGGCTTTGGCAAAAATTAAGCTTCTTTGTTACGTAAGTCACAAACTAGAGAGCTTCGTAATCGTTTAGGATCTACAACATGAGATAAGTTTGGTCCTAAAGCCTAGTTGTTTGTATCACTGTCGGCATATTGTGCATAACTCAAAAACAGAATAGAAGAGAACAAACTTGGTCGACGTCACGCTCGTGATTGACATAGCTAGAAGGATCTGCCATTCCATCTGAAAAAACTCGAAAGAAGGAAGCATCAGGTGGCTTGATTCACCTGTCTTCATAAATACATCCGTACGTCTGATCAGTTCCTTCCCCTACTTGATCCGTTACTGTACTCATTCAATTCTTAATTTTTTTCAATATTGATTTCTGAAATTTGATTAGAAAGATTACTCTCAAAGAATGTCAATAATGATCCTAGAACATAGGAGAATGGTTCAAAAAAAAAAAAAAAAAAAANNNGGTTAAAAAAAAAAAAAAAAAAAAAGGAAGGGAGGACAGTTTCTATAGAAAGATCGGCATTTTAGGAGAGTTTGAATTTTGTGAGCCAAAGTAACCTCAGACTTTAGCGCACTTCCCCTTCTCTATCCACATTTCACTCTTACCTTTATTCCTTTCTTATTTTTATTTATTTATTCAACATATTGATGTAAGTAGAGCTTAATGGCTGATCTGAAACTTGGAAGTGTACGTACACCTGTTGAGCTGGCTGAACTTTAATTAGTTGGCTGAATATTGTATATGCCAATCCCAAAGTAATAGACATTAAGCCGATCTTTTTTATTTGTGTTCAACTTCAGTTTTATGTGTACCAAGATCGAGGAGCTTGCTTGAGACCATACACTGCTTTGTTCAGGCGGCAGACATAAGAGGGATTATCTTTGTCGATAAATCCTGGAGGTTGCTCCATGTGAACCTCTTCAGTGAGTGTACCCTGCAAAATCGCATTATTTACATCAAGTTGAAGGATTGGCCAAGACCAGGATACGACAATGTCAAACACAAGGCATATGGTGGTGGAATTAATTACTGGACTGAAGGTTTTAGTATAGTCACTTCCATATTCTTGATTGTAACCTTGGGCGATGAGTCTTGCTCTGCCTCTTCCCAACGAGCCATCCGGTAGGAATTTGTTCTTGTATACCCATCTTGCACCAACAATGTTTTTATGAGGTGGGCGAGGAACCAAAGTGATTGTCCCATTAACACAAAGGCATCAATCTCTATTGACATTGCTCTGTGCCGTCGTTCATCTTGAAGAGCTTGTTTTAGTGTTAAGGGTTCCAAGCGAACAGAAAATTCAAGTTCTACAGTGAGACTGAACTTGGGATTAGGCTTAACAATATTGTTTTTCCAGCGAGTTTGCATCAGATGAGTATTAGAGGGCGGCGGAGGATCATGATTTGTTGATGGCGGAGGAGCGTTGTCGTGCTCTCTGTTGGAGTCTGAGATTAGTGGACTTGAGTTCTGAAGTGGGCTTGTCACTGGTAGAGTTGTAGCTAGGCTGATTTCTGGCAAATGAATTGTTGGCCCATTTTCAGGTGAGTCTATGGACTTATTGTTGGGCTTAAGTTTTGATAACAAGATATTTGCCACCTAAGTTATCAATCCTCGTAGTATTTGAGGTATCGAACCAAGTGTATTGCTAACACTAAGGATTGCAATAAACTAATCTAATCCAAGCTAAATCTGTCAATTGATCCTTTCACAATCAAAATGCAAACAACATAAAATAGGGCAAGTGAAAACAGAACATAAAGAAATAGAGAAATAACATAAAAACAGAGCAAGAAACAAGAGCAGTAAATAAGAGCAACCACAACAAAATAATAAGCAATTAAAAGATCTGGGCGTTAAGGAGTGAGGTCAAGGATCTATGCTTAGCTAGGGAACTCTAAATTGTGTAACAAACCATAAGGGATCAATCTCAAGCAGTGGATTCTACACAATTAATGCCATTCTCATGAACACAGAACTTTGCTTAATTAAACCCAGACCTAACCATCATTAGCGAAATCTAATCAAACAAGCATGAAGAAACAATCCAGAACAGCCAACAATCATTCCAAACAATCAATCTCTTGAGCTAGACAAGATTATCTCAGAATTTAGTTTAGTCAAGCAGTTCATCAAACACTTGGTGGGTGGATGAATGCAACAAATCAGATTTCAAATAGCTACTAAGAAATAAGCATGAAGATCACTAAATCTGATGAGATCCTATCAATACTAAGCTTAAGCAACTGGATTTCCATAGTTCTACATAGATCTACCTTATTTCCTCTACACCCTAGTGAATCTACTCAAACTTTATAAGAAAATGCATAAACCCAGAAAATAAAATAAAGTGCATAATTAGAAAGAGCAAAGAAAGACAAACAAACTTTATTAAAGAAACAAAATTTGAAACTCAATCAATCATTCAAGATTCAAGCATGAAACAATGAACAAAAGAGAGAAAACAACAATTTGAATCTCAATTTCTGGAAATAAAAACGTGGATAGTGTTTTTGGGGGCTAAGAGGCTATTTATAGTCCAAAAAGCCCAACCCTAGAAGGGTCAATGCGGAGAAAAAGTCAACAAAATATAATTCTGGAAGGCCAACTCGCTCTGACGGCTAGTTGGGCAGGTGAGTGGTCAACATTTCATCTTCTGGAGTTGTCACTCGCCATGGTTCTGGAGAGTCAGGGAGGCGAGTCTTTATTTCTGCATCCTGGAAATTGGTCCACTCGCTGCTTACTTCGAGCTGCAGGTCTGAGTTGCTTTTGGTGCATCTTTGAAAGAGTTCACTTGCCTGTAAATGGTGAGTTGATGCAGCGAGCTTGCTAGTCTCACGTCCATTGCTGCTCCAAAATAATCCAAATAGCTCCAAAAGTACCTAAAATCAGTCCATATGCAAATGTATGCAATGCAAATGCAAAGTATGCAATATGAACCTAAAAGGGACTCTAGAATGATGAGAATGCTATGAATATGGATGCAATATGCACTAAGTGATGCTTCTAAGTGTGCTAAAATGCAAACATATCAAGTTTGTAGGTAATATACACCTCAGATTGGGAGAAGACACGATAGGAGCTGTTGGTAGTTGTGGTGGTTCTGCCGTGATAACAGATGGTAGCATTGACATCAGTGGAGCTGGCGAACTCTGTGAATGTGACTGTTGAATTTCCACTGATGCTGTCAGGTGAGAGTGAGGTGAAATTTCCCGGTTTCAAAGGTAGAGCTAAACCTGAGTGTACGAGTGGCTGGTGAACTGGGATTCAGCTGGCTGAAGGTGTAGAGGCTTTGGGATTGGGTAGTAGTGGCGGCAATGGAGACGAGGAGGAGAGAAGATCTTGAAACGGGAAAACACTCTCATCGAATTTCACATGTCTTGAAACGTAAACTCTATTGGTGCTTGGTTGAAGGCACATGTATGCACTCTGGGTTAAAGAGTATCCAATGAAAACACAGGGTATAGATCGATTCTCCAGTTTGTTGGTTGTGTAGGGACAAAGCAACGGAAAATAGAGACTACCGAATATGCGTAATTTTGTATAATTTGGTGACGTACCAAACAGCTTGTGAAACGGAGAGTTCATGTTGAGTACTGGTGTTAGCAATCTATTGATAAGGTAGACTGTAGTTGCAAAGGCATAGGTCCAAAACGATGGAGGCATACCAGCGTGGGAGAAAAGGGCGAGACCGGTTTCAACAATGTGCCGCTGTTTGCGTTCGGAGATACTATTGTGCTCTGGAGTGTGTGGTGGGGAGGTGAAGTGAGAGATTCCTATGGTGGAGAGGTATGATCTCAGGGCTATGAATTCACCCCCATTTTCTGAATAAAGTGTGCCAATTCTTGTTTTGAACTTGTTTTCCACTAACTCTTTGATTGGAATGAATGTCTCACATACTTGGGATTTAGTTTTGAGGGGGTAGAACTACGTATAACGGGTGTAGTGGTCAATGAGGATGAGATAATATTTATAGGCATCTGTTGATGTGGTGGGAGAAGTCCAAACATCAGTGAATATGTATTCAAGAGGGTGAGATGATTAGATAGTTGTTTGAGAAAATGGTAACTTGTGGCATTTATTAATAGAACAAGCTTGGCAGCAATAATCTTTTAAAGAGTGTTTCTGAGTACACGATAAAGAGAAAATAGTAATAATTGATTAAAGGATAGATGAGGAGGGGTGGCCAAGACGAGAGTGCCATTCTTCAGGGGTGACGGACAGTTTTGATGAAGCGAAGAAGGAGGCAATGGTGGAGGAGGAGATTGGCCACTCGTACAACTCATTTCTAGTTTTTCCTTGGAGCAACGAGACCGTCGAGCTCAGATCCTTCACCTGAAAACATGTTGGGAAAAATTTGATAGAAACTTTGTTAGAGTTACAAAGATGATAGACCGAAATCAGATTCTTATGAATATGTGGTACACAAAGCACATCATTGAGAGTTAAAGAATGTTGTTCATTAAGTATAGGAATGGAATCCGTATGTGTGATTTGGAGCTTGGAGCCATCACCAATCTGAACAGGTTCATCACCTCGGTATGGCTGATGCAAAGCTAGATTACCCAGATCACTAGTCATATGATGGGTGGCTCCATATTCAAGAAGTCAGGACTAGGGTGTGATTGGTTGTGCTGCAGCAATAGTAGCAGTTGGTTGACAAGGAGGGTACTGTGTTGTGTTGTAACGAGGGGCAGTAGATTGATGATTTGTGAGTTGAGGACAACGCCTTCCACTGTGGCCTTGTGTTCCACATACTGAAATTTCCTTGGTAGCCACGATTGGTGCGTGTGCCTTGGCATGGGATAGAGTTGTTGTTCTGTGATGTGGAATTAGAGGGCTAAAACTGTTGTGACTTCTAGTTTTGACATGAAGTAAAAGACTTGTTATTGTACCGAGCATGGACAGCATTGGCTAAGACTGGTACATCAGGATTAAAAACTACAGAGGTAAGGAGAGTGGCTTCTTTGTTGAGGAGCTTCTCATGAACTTCGATAAGAGGAGGTGCAACATCACTTCCTTCAATTTGGTCGGTAACTGAACGATATTCCCGTGGGAGGGCATTGAGAATATACTCGAGTTGATCTTCATGATCCATTGGTTTCCCCAGGAGAGCAAGCTGATCAAATTTGGTAGTTAAAATTTGCAGATATTCATCAATAGACTTGGTACCTTTGGTGGAGTATTGAATTTGATGACAGAGTTGTTTGATATGACCCCTGCTAGGTTTGTTATAGGTTACCTCAAGTGTAGACCATATGTCCGCAATAGATTCAGATCGTGAGACAAGGGACTGTAACGACAAGGAGACAGAAGCGGCTTTTTCTTTTAAGGTCATCGTGATCATGCAAGATTTGTTACGGAGTTTCAACTCGGTGATGAAACAAGTCTGAGACATCTTTTGGTCTCCTCGCAACGTATAGATTCTTTTGCTCGTTGGGATCTTCACACACTAGTGATAGGTTGACGGGATTTCTTGCATTGAGTGTATCCATGGTGTGCCAAGGATTATGTTATAAATTGGTGGTTATCTACCACCAAAAACTTAACCCATCTTGTAATTCCAGCAACTCGGATTGCCAACTTAACAATTCTGATTGCATTGATTGTACTTTCATCGAATGCAGTCAACGTTCTATCCAGTGGTTTAAGCCTGAGGTCGGGTAGTGCCATTTTGTCTAATGTTTCTTTGAAGATCAGATCTACTGAACTTCCAGTGTCAATGAGAATCCGAGATACATCGCAGTCAACTCCTCGTAACTTACGACTAGTGGGTCATTGTGAGGGAAGATAACTCCTTCCGTATCTTTTGTCGTGAACGTAACCTCTAAATTCACTGTCCCAAACCTTTCTTCGTCTGGTTCTAGAGTAACCGCCGCTACGACCTTTCGTTCATACCTTTTGATCGAACGTATGGTGTCATCACAAAATTGTAATCCTCCCATGATTATGTGGACGTTTATTCTTGCGGACTTCGTTTCTTCCGTGTCCTCATCTTGTTTTTGCCGTTTTGGTTTCTCGTTAGGCTTGTTGCTTTGTCCTACCGCTTTGCTTGCCGCTTCTCGCAACTCAGCTTCTTTTCTTTTCTGTGCTTTAAACTGCTCGACTTCCTCTTCCGGGAGTTTGACTTCTCCCTTGCTGTACTTCTCAGTGAGCAACTCTTGCAACTGCTTGCAACTTGAAGTGGAGTGACCGGTTCTGTTGTGAAAGGGACAATACTCGCTCCGGTTGTACGTGTTGTTAAATGGCTTTCTTCGTGCCGGGTATCCAGTCTCACCGACTTGGAAAGCTGTAGCCGAGTTGAATTTCCCTTTATAGTTATGCTGTCTCGACTCTTGGTGCTCATCCTTTGACCCTTTAGCTTTGGCGCGAAAGGTGAGTTTCGAGTTTGGGGTAAAATTCTTCCAATCTCCGGTGCTGAGCTAGTAGCTAATATTCATGCATTTTACCCATTTTAGCTTCATAGTCTACATATGTTTGCATTCATTCTCATCAAATATCATGCATTTTTGAGTCCCATTAGGATCATTTTGGCATGTACATAGCATTTGGAGCATCTCAGGTACAATGGAGCATTTTGGAGCAGGATAGGCTTGAAGACTGCACGATAGGTGTGAAACTAAAGAGCTTGAGCCAAAGACCTCAAAACTGAAGATTGCACAAGCCTAGCTCACTCAACTCGTCAGCAGAACTCGACTTGTACCAGCGAGTAGAGCATGTTGACTAAGCTAGAAAGTCTTTTTGGGGTACTTGCCTGTCAGACTCGCCAGTTACATGCGAGTTTGAGCATTTTGGAGCATTTACTAAAGCTGGACTATGAAGACTCGACCCTTGTACTAGCCAGTCACCCCTGAAGCGACATGGACCGACTTCATTTATTTTGACCGACTTTACTTTTTGTTGACTCGGATTTGGGCTTCTATGTATTTGGGCCCTCGAAATACCATTTTAAGCAAAAAATCGTGAGAACCTAGTTTTTGCCTCCTTTGGTTAGATCTGAGAAATTCTCTTTGTCTCTTTTATTGTTCTCTGCTGTTTTGAATGAAAACCATTGTTCTTGCTTAAATCTCATTTTAGGTTGGTTTGATTTCGTTTCCATCTTTATTTTCTGTTTCTGCTTATGTTTTCTGTTTCTAAGTTAGAGGCTGCGCGGCTATCCATGGATAGTGAGTAGTCTGTTTAGGGTTTTGTGAGGAGATGGAGTAGATCTGGGTTTGATTCTGGGTTTTTGATCTTATTGCTTGAATATTGCCATTGGTTTCGCTAGGTTGAATGTTCTTCATGCTTATTTCAACTTGATCACTTGAAATCTGATATGTAGGCTATCTCACCCGGAAGGTGTTCGATGATATGCTTGGCTTAGGTTCAGTCTAGGGTTGATGCATTATGGCCCAAGGGATTGGATGTTCAGAGCGTCAGTTGGTTGTTTACGATAGGCTCGTAGTGCCAGTTTGAGCGTCTGATCGCGTTTGGGTTAGGTCGCGTTTGTTTTCTGCCTTCATGCTCTGTTTGCTTTTTTGCTTAGTTTTTATTTTCAAGTTAGATAGGTACATGCCTATCCTGTTTTATTCACCTGCTTAGTTTTTATGTTTTAGCTGATTGTGACAAAATCACATATTTTGCTTGATTTAACTTGAATTAGATAGCCATCCATACCCTGAATGTTAGCATCTCACTTTGGTTCAACAACCTTATATACTATAAGAATTTGATAATCTCGGCCCAAAAACCTTGTTATTAGTAGCCTGATGAAATTGTGACCTCATGTCTTCCATCATCTTATACACCACCACTGAGTCTATCGTGGTTGACGCGTGCTGTCCCAACAAATGTTGAGTTACGAGTTGCTCATGTTTGACTACGTTGGCTGTGTTCGGAATTGGTACTTCTTCGAATAGATTTTTCTGGACACTAGTGATGTGTCTCATATTTAGTCTAGTTTTCATCTCACTTTAGCATCATTTTCTAGCCATTTAGTTGCCTCTCATGTCATTTTAGGTCCACATAGGGTCATTTTCATGCATTAGTGTCATTAGGCTTTGCATTTGCACATTTTCTTGTTTTCCAATCTTTTTAGGTGATTGAGACCTTACATTATTGAGATTGGAGCTCAAATTGAGGAACTTTGATACTTGGAGAGCGTAACTATTCTTAAAGAGGAGAAGGCCTGGAGAAAAAGCTTGAAGAATTGGCTAAAGCCGTGGATTGAAGAAGTGCACAAAGTCTGGCCGCGACCAGACCCGCGACCAATGCAGGTCGCGGAGACCTGTTATCATCCGAAATCGCAGCCGTAAGCCGTATGCTACACGCGATCAGGCCTGTGACCTGCACTGGTCGTGGGAAGGAATTGTCAGCCGTAACCGCGACCAGACCTGCGACCTGCAATGGTAACGGGAAGGAAATGATACCCCCAGAACAACTCTCGACTGGACCAGATCCTCGATCGGCCAAGATCTCTCGACCAGACCCGCGACCTGCACTAGTCGAGGGTTTTGAAGCGAATGTCCGCGGCGAGACTGCGATCAGTCCCGCAACCCGTCATGGTTGCAGAATGCGAACAGAGGACAACTCTCGACCAAGCCGCAATTCGTCCTGGCCGCGGACGCTTGAACCATCAACATTTTGTTTTGAACTTCTTTTAATTAACACCGGTTTGTCCCAGTTTAGTTGGTCTGATTTAAGTCACTTAAAACCCTAATCCCAAGGGGTATAAATTTATGGATGGACCATCAGAAAAAAGAGGCTATTCATTATCTAAAGTTTTTAAGATCTAGATATATTTTTTCTCTCTTTTCTCTCTAGAACATCTTTGAAGGTGTAGAAAACAAACTTTGAGATCCATATTTCTGGGTCATTTCTTAATCTAATTAAGAATCTCTTGTTTATTTCTCTAGCCTATTTCATTATGCATTGCTTTTATTGCTTGTTTGATTTCAATTTGAACATGAGTGAGTGGTCTACTAGAACGATTTAGGTTTTGGATAGATCTAGGACTTGGCTTTGATTGTTTGATGCCTAGGATTGTTAGAACCTCCTATCTAGGTGCTCTTAATGCTATGTTCATCTTGATCACATGGATTTTGATGCTAGGAAGATTATCGCACGAGAGGTGTTCGATGAAATTCCTGATAGCCTATTTTAGGATCTTTCTCCATAACCATTGAGAGATGATGTTATGGGATTGATTAATCATAGTGGACTTGATTGTAAAGCATTTGGGAGTCTTGATCTAACAAATGAGAGTTTAGTTGGGTCATTTCTCTTGAATAGTGACTAGTGCCATGAGAGTGGGATAGTCTAGCTTTGATTATTGTAATCCATGACCTAGGTGGTGCATTCATTGGCTCCTTGTTGTATCATTCATTTGCCCTCTCCCTAGGTTGATTACCATTGCCTAGATCATTCACTTTTATCATATTGTCATTTGCTTGCTTAATTTCGATTGCATTTTGCTTTGCTTGTAGGTTTGGCTATGATTAGTAGCATTTTCTTGTTTCTTGTTTTGTTTGCTTCTTGTTTTAGTTTTTAGTCTTGCATCATCCATCTCTCCCCATTGCTCTAGATTAACATAGTTCCTTGCATCCCTATTATTGTAACCACTACTCCTTTGGGTTCAAACCTCAAGTGCTCCACAAGGACAAGTTTGTTTGAGCATTTGTTAATTATAAATTGTAATTGATTATCATTGAGTGTGCAAATGCTCTCGCATCAATTTGGCACTATTTCCGGGGAGTTTTAGCGTTGCCAATAGGTTTTAGGTTCTAGTTGAGACTAGAGTTTAGTTACTTTGCTATTTGCGTTTTTGTCTTGTCGTTTGTTTCTTCTTGTTTGTCTTCCTTGTAGATGTATGAAACTTCGGAGCTCACAAGGACCCATTCTTGAGAATCTGGATATACTTGCTTTAGAGAGATTTACTAGAAGATTGGCTAACGAAAGACGGTTGAAAGAGAGAGAGGATCACCTCCATCGGTTACGAATGGAGAACTTAAGAGTCCCTCCGGTTGAGCCAACTTCTCCACATATTGATGTTAATGGAGTGGGAGCACAAAATAGACCTCCCTGTTTTAAGACACCTCCGGCCAATGCTAGGCCACTTGGAGCTTTTGATGAACCGAATCTTCGGGAACTATGCTATGGAATTCCTACTCCAAGCATAGCAGCTAACAACTTTGAGATCAAATCAAGCTTGATTAACATGGCACAAAACCAACAATATAATGGTCTACTTCTTGAAGATTCGTTGGACCACTTGGACCGCTTTGAACGACTATGTAGGACAGTCAAGATGAATGGAGTTCATGAAGACGCTATCAAGATGATACTCTTTCCATTTTTACTTGGCAATAAGGCGGCTCAATGGGAAAGGTATGTCCCTTCCGAGATGGTTTCAACATGGGATATGGTGAAGAAGAAGTTTATCACCAAGTTCTATCCAAAGAAAAAGACGGTCAAACTTAGGAATGATATCTCGAGATTCAAGCAAAGAGGTAATGAGAACTTGTATGAAGCTTGGGAGAGGCTTAAGGAATACACTAGGTGTTGCCCACATCATGGAATCCCAAAGGAGAATTTGCTAGGGATATTTTACCAAGGCACACTTGAGCACTATAGGAAAGCATTGGACATGGTCAGTTATGGTAATTTTGCAAGTTTGACAGTTATGCAAGGGGAAAGACTAATAGAAAGCATGGCTCAAAGTGAAGCAAGCTATGGAGGAGAAGACGACACAAGCACAAAGGAAAACGGTTGGGATGGCGAACGTTTTAAAGAGCTTAATGCAAAGATAGATAAGTTGAGTCAAGTGTTTCTTCTAAGTCAAAGAGAAGTGAATTTAGTTGATGATAAGGGAATTGGTCATCAAGGTTCTCAAGAAGAGTGTAATTATTTGAGAAGCCAAGGATGTTATCAAGGTCTAAGCTATACTCAAGGTTAACATTACCCATATAGAGCATCCACCAATACTTCTTGGCGATTTAGGGGAGGGCCAGTCAGGGATCCTATGGATATATACTCGTCCAAGTTTAAATTTGATTTGCCTTTGCAAATCCAAGGAAGCACCTTGCCATACCACGTAAATTCCAAACCCCCTCAAGTGAGTGAATTGGGTGAGATTAGGAACATGATGAAACAAATCTTTGAAGGTCAAGCAAGAAGCCAAGTTGAGATGAGTACGAGATTGGACAATATTGAGCATAAGGTCGAAGGTAGTCTCACCGAGTCCCAAGCTAAATTCGAAGACATCTACTCCCACTTAAAGACCTAGACCACCGACTTTCACAAGTGACTTCAACTAGTTCTAGGTCTGTTCCTATGTCTCCAAGGAAATCAGAAGATTCACTTAAGGCTTATTGCAAGTCTATAACACTTAGAAGCGGTAAAGAATTATCACCTAAGAAGATTGCAAACGAGAAAGATAAAGAGCCGGTTGAGAAAAAAAGATAAAGTTGTTGATTTGGAAGAGGTCCTGGTAGGTGAAAGTGAGGTAGTTGAGGAACCTAAACAATCTAGTGAAGCGAAGGGCGGGGAGAAAGATGATTTTCTTGAGAAAGAAAGAAAGTACGTGCCACCACCATACGAACCTAAGTTGCCATTTCCGGGTCGTTTCAAGAAACAAATTTTGGCTAAGCAAAGAGAAAAGTTTATGGAGCTTATGAATGGAATTACGGTCATGATGCCACTCATGGATGTGATAAGGACAAACCCGACTTACTCAAGATTCTTAAAGGACTTAGTAAATAACAAACAAAAGATGGAAGAAGGGATGGTAATGATGAGTTATCAATGTAGTGCAATTATCAAGAGAGACCTACCTAAAAAGCTTGAAGATCCGGGTAGTTTCACCCTTCCATGTGCTTTGGGGACTTCAAAATTCCCTAAGTGTTTGTGTGATTTGGGATCAAGCGTGAACCTTATGTCTCTCATGGTTGCCAAAAGGATTGGTATTACATCATTTCAAAAGTGTAAGATCTCCTTGGTTTCGGCCGATCGCTCGGTTCGAATCCCGGTCGGCATAGTAAAGGATTTACCTTTGAGAGTTGGAGAATTCGACGTACCTACTGATTTCATGGTGTTAGAGATGGATGAAGAACCGGTTGATCCGCTCATTTTAGGAAGACGTTTCCTTGCAACTGTTGGGGCATTGATTGATTGTAAGAGTGGACGAATTGGTTTGCAACTTGGTGACTCAATCGTGAACTTTGACATAAAAAAAATAATGGATAAGCCGGACGTAGGAAATCAATGTTTCATGATCAAGACTTTGGACATGTTAGAAGGTGATATGAATGAGGAAATGATTATAGAAGATCCATTGCAAATTACCTTGACTATGCAGAAGAGCGAATTTGATTATTTGAGCCTTGATAGTATGAGATATGAAGGAATGCTAGATTCATGTGAGGTACTAAACCCTTGGAATTGGAACCTATTTCGAGTAATGAGTCAAAAGACAAGGGCAAGGGAATCAATAAAGAAGATCCATGGAGTGAACTTCTAGCACCGAAAGTAGAACTCAAACCGTTACCAAAAGGGCTAAGGTACGCTTTTCTCGGAATAAAATTTACTTATCCGGTCATTATAAATGATGAATTAAGTGATAGTGAGGTTGCCTTGTTGTTAGGGGAATTAAGAAAGTTTTGGAAAGCCATCGGGTATTCATTAAATGACATTAAGGGAATCTCTCAAGAACTTTGCGTGCATAGAATCCATCTAGAAGACGAATCAAGGAATTCCATTGAACCACAAAGAAGGTTAAATCAAAACTTAAAAGATGTGGTGAGGAAAGAGATTCTTAGACTTCTAGATGCGGGGATCATTTATCCAATTTCCGATAGCAAATGGGTTTCTCCCATTCATGTTGTGCCCAAAAAGGGTATTGTGACTATGATTAGGAATGAGAGAGATGAGTTGATTCCGACTAGAATAGCAACCGGTCATAGGATTTACACTGACTATAGGAGGCTGAACTTTAACACAAGAAAAGATCATTTTCCATTACCATTCATAGACCAAATGGTTGAAAGGCTAGCTAATCATTCATATTATTGCTTTTTGGATGGATTTTCGAGTTTCTTCCAGATATCGATTCATCCTAATGATCAAGAGAAGACGAAATTTACATGTCCTTATGGTACCCTTGCTTATCGAAGGATGCCATTCAGATTGTGTAACGTACCGACCACATTCCAACGGTGCATATTGTCCATATTCTCAGATTTGATTGAGGATGTGATAGAAGTTTTTATGGATGATTATTCGGTGTATGGCTCTTGTTTTCGTGTTTGCTTGTCCAATTTGTGCAAGGTCTTACAGCGATGTGAAGATACAAATTTGGTTTTGAATTGGGAAAAGTGTCACTTTGTGGTTCAAGATGGTATTGTACTTGGTCATCGGATATCTAGCAAGGGGATTGAGGTTGATAAGGCTAAGATTGAGATCATTGAGAGTTTATCACCACCATCTACGGTTAAGGGTATTCGAAGTTTTTTGGGATATACCGGGTTTTATCGTCGGCTCATCAAGGATGTTGAGTTTAGCTTCGATGAGGAATGTTATAAGGCGTTCATGCAACTCAAGGAAGCTTTGGTAAGTGCTCCGATTGCACAAGCTCCGGACTGGACGTTACCCATCGAAATCATATGTGATGCTAGTGACTATGCAGTTGGATCTATCTTGGGTTAAAGAAAAGATAAGAAACTTCATGTGATTTATTATGCACGTAAAACTCTCGATTAAGCTTAAATGAAGATTGCAACTACGGAGAAAGAATTCCTTGCCGTCGTTTTTGCATTCGAGAAGTTTAGGTCCTACGTAGTTGGGTCGAAAGTGATTGTCTACACGAATCATTCGACATTGAGATATTTGATGAAGAAGAAAGATGCCAAACCAGGGTTGTTGAGATGGATTTTATTGCTTCAAGAATTTGATGTTGAGATCATTGATAAAAAGGGGATTAAAAATGGAGTTGCTGATCACCTCTCAAGGCTTATAGTAGATGATGACTTGCCCATAAATGATATGCTTCAGGAAGAACACATTTTGTTTATCGAGCAATCGATAACACAATAAAGATCGTGAATGAGGTTGCGACAGTGGAAAAGTTGAATGAAAATCGACCATGGTATGCGGATATTGTGAACTATATCTCTTATGGAGTTGAGCCGCTTAATCTTGAAAATTATGACAAGAAGAAATTCTTCAAAGGTAAAGACCGGCTTTATAGAATATGTGTTGTGGATGAAGAGGTACAAGGGGTTTTGTTTCATTGTCATGGTTCTAGCTACGAGGGTCATCTAGCTACTTTCAAAATGGTAACAAGAGTTCTCCAAGCAGGTTTTTGGCGGCCGTCTATGTCTCGAGACGCTCACAACTTCATCTCAAAGTGTGATGAATGTCAACGCTAAGGGAATATTGGGAGGAGAAAAGAAATGCCTTAAAACTTCATCTTAGAAGTAGAAATTTTTGACGTTTGGGGAATTGACTTTATGGGACCTTTTCCTTCTTCGTATGGTAATGTCTACACCTTGGTTGCGGTCGATTATGTGTCTAAGTGGGTTGAAGCAATTGCAAGTCCGACCAATGATGCAAGGGTTGTGATCAAGTTATTTAAAACGATAATTTTCCCAAGGTTTGGTGTTCCTAGGGTTGTTATAAGTGATGGAGGAAGCCATTTCATTAATAAGGTCTTTGAGAGTCTTTTGAAGAAATATGGTGTGCGGCACAAGGTTGCAACTCCTTATCATCCTCCAACTCCGGGTCAAGTTAAAGTTTCAATCAAGCAAATTAAGGAGATTTTGGCAAAAACAACACAAAAGGCTCTAAAGGATTAGTCAAGAAAGTTGGATGATGCATTGTGGGCTTATCGGACGGCATACAAAACACCATTGGGAACTACACCATTCAACATGTTATATGGAAAGGTTTGTCATCTCCCGATTGAGTTAGAATACAAAGCTAATTGGGCCATTAAGTTGTTGAAATTCGATCTCAAACCAACTGTGGACAGAAGATTGATGCAATTGGAAGAACTGGATGAGATGTGTTGAGATGCTTATGAGTGTTCAAAGATTTACAAGGAAAAGACTAAGGCCTTTCATGATAAAAAGATTGTGAAGAGAGAGTTTAAAAAGAGAGACAAGGTTCTACTGTTTAATTCTTGGTTGAATTTTTTCCCGGGAAAGCTTAAATCTCGTTGGTCAGGTCCGTTTGAAGTTAAGGAAGTCTTGCCTTATGGTTCGGTTGTGCTTTCAAACTCCTCAGGAGAAGAGTTTATGGTTAATGGGCATCGAGTGAAAGCTTATCTCGCTGACTCCCAAGACGCGAAAGTGGAGGAGATTCCACTATCCGATCATCACACCGCATAAAACACGGGGAACAACGCCGAGCTTGAGACGTTAAACAAGTGCACTTGGGAGGCAATCCCAAGCATATCCTTTGTAAATATGGTTTTTAAATTTTATTTTAGAACTTGTTGATGTGGTTTATGTGTATCTTATGAGTCTTGTGGTGTCTTTGGAATCTCTTGGTGTTTGATTTTGATGTAGATTGCAAGTTAATGGGCATAAAAGATCAAGGAAATGGAGATTGAAGAGGAGAGGAGAAGATATGGACTATGACCCGCGATTAAGTCTTGGTCGCGGCTCTGGTCGCGAGCCTCCCATGGACATTGCTCAATACGACCCACAGGCTGATCAGGTCGAGACCACGGTCAAAAGGAGCACACAGATGAAGCCCATCACGACTTGCAGCCATATCCAATCGAGGCCGCAGTCCAGAGAAGCACGCAGATCAGAAGCATCACAACCCGCGGTCATATCCAGTTGAGGCCGCAGTCAAGAGAACCTCGCGGATCATGCCATTCACGAGCCGCGACCAAAGCCGGTTGCGAGACATGTCGAGAATCTGTTATAAAAAAAAATTTCGAAATTGTTTTTACAAAGCTCTTGTTTTCTTCTTCTTCTTCACTCATTCCATTTCAATTTTTTCAAAGAACAACACCATTTTCTCTCTAAAACTCCAAAATTTTCGATTTTAAAAGTTGAATTTCAAAGTTTCCTAAGTTATTTTTCAAATCTTTTCTTCATTTCTCTCAAGTTTACTAATTTATCTTTGCCAAGCAACAACAAGAAAATGACATCAAAGAACAACGATAATGTTAACAAGGTTCCAAGGACATTAAAAGAGAAAGAGAAGATGGTTAAGGAAGATCTTCCTACTAAGCCAACTCCTTCACCTCAACCTAACATTGATTGTCAAGTTCGCATCTGGACTATTGGAATTTGCCCACAATTGAAGAAATAAATGATTGCTTAACAGACGATGAAAAGGCGACGATTTGTAGGGATTACTATAATGAGGAGCATTGCTATGATGATCCACCTAACCAATGCTACCCACACTTCATTGGAGAGCAAACTAATGATGTCCATGTCCAAAAGACAAAGGACAATCCTCCCAAATGAACAAGGTATCAATCATTAACTTTGTACATAGCTTTTCTTTTGCATTTTTATGTTTGTATTTGAGGTCCCCTTCTCTTGAGCTTATTATCTCACCGAGACGGTGAGAAATAAGTCCGAGGGAGGGAGCCTAGTGGCTAATGATGTTTTTAGTTTTGTTGTTCTTGAGTTATTTTTTTATTTTTGCATAAAAAATTTTCAAAAAAAGCACAAAAACAAGCATACATATAGTTTGCATTTTCATGTCATTTGCTTTAGGATTGAGTCTTAGTTCCATTTTATGATTGCATGGGAATGATTCGGCATCACAAGCTTGATGATCCATTTGCTAAAGTTAATGCCCTAGTTAGTAATTGTTTGATGCATAAATTGCTTGTTGAAAGGTAAGATCGAACCATGCTTGGAATGCTTGATCTTAGGTTCGCCTTAGTTGAAGTATGCTTTGATTTGATGCCACCCTTGTTTATTGGAACCTAATATTGACTCATAATTATCACGCTAGGCATTGTAGATGAACTCATGGATTCACATATACATACTTGGATTTCTTTTATCATTTTACCACTCTTGTGATCCAATTAGCTAGTTCATTATATGGATTAGTTCCCACACCCTTAGACTAACCTTCTTTCAAGCCATCATGATTTGTGAGTGTTTTAGGCCTTATTTCCGAAATGAGCTTGGTAGAAAGTGTTAGGTTTGGGCCGACAAAGATGGTTTCTCATGTAGTTTCGGTTCACGCTTTTTGAATCGAATAGGACTAGGTGGGAACATTTATCTTGGGTGTGAGGGTATATGTGCAATGGAGCTTAAAAAGTTTGAGTTGGGAAAAGGTTGATATAAAGTGATCGGTTATGATTGTTCAAGGAAATATTAGGAGAGAAAGGGTATTGAATCTTGAAGCAAAAGGGTCTAGTAAAGGGTTTGGAAGCAAAAAGAAAAGGGTTATATGGTTCAAAGGGAATGAGAAAGGAAAAGATTAGAATCAAATGATTTATAAGAAGTTGAGCCATAAGTATAAGTAAAGTCAAGCCCACTAAATGTCCTAAATTATAAACCCATCTCCTTAGAATGTGATGAAGTAAAAAATTTGAAAGTTGATCCAAAAAGGGATGAAAAGAAGTGAGAATTACCTTTTGAGAGAAGGGTAGAAAACTAGGATCATTGGGAATTAGATTTAGCTTTAGGTTAGGTCCAATTATGGGTATTTGGGTAGATGGGATTCTATCTTTGTATGCATAGATTGGCTTGGACGTTTAGTATTCTTCCAAAGCTCATTTCATTCATAGAGAGATCCCTACATTGAACACATTGAGCCTCATGGATGAAGAAATCATTTTTATCTTTTAACCTTACCCAAATGAGTTCATTGAATTTGCATAGTATGATTCACGATTCGAATTTTAATGAATGTTAAAAAGGGTTGGTGGATTTGAATGCATTGTGTAGATTGAGGTTGGATTTGAGTTAAGTTGTGATGAGTATGGCTAAGATTTTTAAGTAGACTTGCTCCTTTGCATCTTAGAATTACTAACTTGGTTATTGAGCTTAGCATTGTGATGTGTATACATTTTAGCATATTTTACAGCTCTAATATAGTTAATTTTGCATCCATATTCATAGCATACTCATCATTTTTGAGCTCTTTTTGGTTCATTTGCATTGTTTGCACTTGCATTGCATACATTGTGCATTTTGGAGTTTTTATCAGGAGTTTTTGGACTCATTGGGGACGAGATTATGCAAGAAGTGAGCAAGGATGGACGATTTGCCAATATTATGGCTTGTCTCGGCCTAGATACAAGAGTGCGAGGCCAAGTCAAGAAGATTTGCTAGAGTTTATGGTTGACTCGGCCTAGATACAAGAGTGGGAGGCCAAGTCAAGAAGATTTGCTAGACTTTATGGTTGACTCGGCCTAAATGCAAGAGTGGGAGGCCGAGTCAAGAAGATTAGCTAGAATTATGATGTTTACTTGGGTCCGTTGGTGAAGTCACGTGGCCGAGTCAGAGTAATTTGCCTTGAGGAACCAATTGGAGCTGAGTATGATAGGAGGATTGATGAGCTGGCAGCTGAATCACATATTTTATATCCGACTCACCCACTGAGGTGAAGTCATATAGCCAAGTCGGATGAACTTTACATTTTTGTTGACTTTGACTCTTTAGGGTTTTGTTACTAAGGGTATAAATACCCCTATTTTGTATTCAG
>OVAX01000724.1:0-66701 GCA_900406405.1 Lepidium africanum | reverse complement strand
CGAGAGACTTCGCCGAATCTGTCGCGCTCCCTGACAATCTCCAAATGCATTATCCGAAAAAACAAATCCACCCCAGACCCGAAACAGGGTCAGAATTTTTCCAAGAGGCATTAACGAAGCATCTATAACCCGCAAAAGATGGGTCCACGGTTAAAGGGAGAGACACCTCTGACCAATTCGAATCCGAGCTTCGTGATCCATAATGGGATGCATGATTTGATTGACACTTTGCGTGCATCCATTCTATCATTTCTTGCTCTGCCTGAACTATCAACACCCGGGGGTCTAAATTTGTCCCAGCAAAGCAATTCTCATTCCTATCCTTCCATAGAAGCCATATCAACCAAGGAAAGACCTTACCACTCATCGAATCATGATTACACGAGAACAGAAAATCCAGATTATACCAAATGAATTTTCCGGGAAAAACATCAACAGGTGAGGGAATAGAAGATAAAGCCCAAGTTTAGTTGCACAAGAAATAGTTCATGCGTTAAAAACAAATAAAAAGATCAAAAGAGCATATATGGCTATTAAAACGGATATGAGTAAAGCGTATGACCGGATAAAATGAGGTTTTCTTCAAAAGCTAGTCTTAAAATTAGGTTTTCATGAACGATGAGTTAAAGGTGTTCTCCATTGTGTAACTTCTGTTCGCTATTCGGTTCTGCACCCCAAAGAGGTTTAAGGCAAGGAAACCCTTTATCGCCATACCTGTTCATCCTCTGTACAGAAGCCTTAATAGCAAAGCTCAAGTGGGCGGAATCTCGATCTCAATTGATAGGAATCTCGATAGCTCGGACAAGTTCGACGGTTTCCCATATATTATTTGCAGATGACAGCCTTTTGTCTGTAAGGCTAATTTGGAGGAATCGACAACTATATTAATTGTTCTTAAGGATTATGAAAAAGTATCAGATCAACAAATCAATTTCTCAAAATCATCTATTCAATTTGGAAAAAGTATTGATCCAATGAGGAGACTTGAAATCCAAGCACTTTTGGGTATTCATACTGAAGGAGGTATGGGTACCTATTTGGGCCTACCCGAGGGGTTAGAGAGAGCAAAATCCAAAGTTTTCTCTTTTGTTAAAGAGAAAATTGAAGTCAGAATTAATTCATAGTCAGCTAAATTTCTTTCAAAGGGAGGAAAAGAGGTTCTTATTAAGTCTGTTCTGACAGCGATTCCATCATACGTCATGTCTTGTTATAGGTTACCTAAGACGATCACTTCCAAAATTTCAGCGGCAATCGCAAATTTTTGGTGGCATAACTCAGGGTTGTCTAAGGTTATTCACTGGGTGAAATGGGAATACCTTTGCAAAAGTAAAATTGAGGGAAGATTAGGCTTTCGAGCGATCAAAGAGTTCAATTCTGCTATTCTGGCAAAAAAACTGTGGCGGAGCCTCATAATCCCTAATTCCTTACTGGCAAGAGTCTTTCAAGGACGTTACTTTCCGGGCTCTAACCCCTTAGAAGCAAAGCATATTTACTCTCTTTTTTATGGCTGGAAAAGCATTGTTTTAGTTCGGGATTTGATAATGAAGGGATTGATCAAGAGAGTGGGAAATGAGATCAGCTTTGGATACTGGATGTTTACCAAGACCAGCTTTGCGCATATAACTAAATATATACGCGGATCTATGTGTATGTGATCTGATTGACCCTCGATCACGCCTTTGGCGAGAACCTTTGGTTAGACAATTTTTTTGTCCTCATGATGCAAATATAATTTTGGGTTTACATATACCACGGACACCAACTCAAGATAGTTTAGGTTGGCATTTTACAAAATTGGGCATCTATACAGTTAGATTAGGATATTGGGCGGAGAGGAATATTGCACAATTCTCGACAACCCAATATGGCCCAAATATACAAGAATTTCAATCCCAAGTCTGGAAAATTAAAGCTCCTCAAAAATTGAAACACTTTATATGGCAAGCGTTATCAACTCAGCTAGTGGTCAAGGTAAATTTAGCAAGTAGAGGAATACAATGTGATACTTGTTGCGATAGATGTGGAGCTAATGAAGAAACAATTTATCATGTCCTTTTCACTTGCCCGCCAGCGGTACAAGCTTGGGCATTATCAAAAATACCGGCCGGCCCAAGATTCCCAACCAATTTGGTTTTTTCGAACTTCGATCACTTACTATGGCGCATCCCCAAACAAGAGGGTTTTAAGAGTTTTCCCTTGATTCTATGGTATCTTTGGAAAGTAAGAAATGACAAGATTTTTGTAAATAAAGACAAAAATTCCAATGACATTATTTTAGAAGCGGAAGCTGAAGCAGAAGCCTGGGAGATGGCCCAGAAAACCTGTTCTCTCAAGATAGGAGCACCTGGAGCAAATTCTATGGCTTTACCTGCATCCTTTTGTACGCCTATTACTGCAAACCCGACCTTTACAGGGTACAAATGTATGGTTTATTCTTCTTGGAAAGATTCCAATCATTTTTTAGGATTAGGTTGGATAAGCTTTCCGTACGAGTGTGGTGGAGTAAATATGAGCGCACAAAGTATTAGACATAGTCTTTCCCCACTTCATTCAGAGTTTGAGGCGCTCCTTTGGGCCATGACTTGCTTGATAGGACTTTAGTGTTTAGAGGTGGAGTTTCGGGTGGATTGCACCGAAGTCGTGAAGATGATCGAGGATCCTTCAGCTTGGCCAGCCTTCCAACCTTACCTGGATGATTTCTCAAGACTTAGAAGCTCCTTTTGTAGTTGTTCTTTGGTATTGATTCCGCGTGCACAAAATTACAAAGCCGATATCCTAGCCCGTAGTGTTAGAGGGTTATCTAGGCATCAAGATTTTGTAAACGATGTTCCCTCCGTTTGGACCCGTTCTTTCTTCTAGTGGAGTAAAGTTGACAAAAAAAAAGTTTAAATAGCCTTTGATCGGCATCGTCTCTTCGCTCTCTCACCCTAGGCCTTCACAAATAGTTCACCGTCTCTTTTTCCGGTGAGCAATGGTTCTCACCACTGCCGAAAAAGTCACCCCCTTGTCTTAATCTTGTTTACTCTGTTAGTTTTCTCTTCTCTAAGGTTTGCGAATCATCTCAGATCGGGATCGAGACTCTCATATCCACTTTGACAAAATAGAGTTTCGACGGTGGAGAAGGACAAACGTTGGTGGCTCTAGTCTAGAAGACAAGGCTGGAGAAGCGGTCTGGGTTTTATGCCTCCTCTCCCAGTGACTCAAAGCTAGGGGATGGTTTGAAAGAATTTTTTGTTCTGAGTTTGTTTTTGAATCGGGAATGGAGGATGGGATAATTGGCTCTTGGACTAAAAGACGGCTTTGCAGGAGACTTATAAGATAACTCATCGCAAGGAGGACAGCGGTGGGTCTTCACATTGGTCTCTGGTTTTGCTCACAATCTCCGCTCTTGAGATAGCTCTCTGTCAGAGGATGCAGATTGCTTTGCAAGAGATCACGATAAATCTGTCTTCCATGATGCTTCTCTCTCCGCCGCGGTGCTCTCGCTCTAATTAGCGTCTCTATTTTAAAGATTCTCTGAAATTGTTTCCTCATCGATTTCTCTTTGTTGATCTGAGTTTCAGGTTTCTCTTTGGACGCCTTTCCTTATCATCTCAGGCCAGAGTGGAAGATGGTGGCCGTTCTCCATCTCGCCGGTAAACCATCCCCAGTTCAATCACGAGCTGCTCGACGACATTATGGATGGTTCGGTGAAACGTTTTGCTCCGGGAGGTGGGCTTGATATTTCTCATTTGGGCCTGACTTGATTTTGGGCCTTGTTATCTTCTCTACAATTATTAGGTCCGACTTTCTAATTAGCATTGGGTAAAATTACTTTGTCATCTATCGACTAGTTCTATCCATGACGCTTTCATAGATGTGTCTGCGGTTGTTTACATTTGAATCATTAGGTTACCGGGTTTAGGTAATGTTACTTCGATCTGCTATTAGTTTACTAATTCTCTCCCTGCAAAGCTTAACTTTATCTTTATCTTATGGGTTGGGATTTTTAAGGGTCTGTGTAAGGGCAGTTATCTCAGATTATGTATTTTCATTATCATTTGCTCGGTTGTAAATAACGTTTTACATATAAATTGATGTTGACAAAAAAAAAGGGTGATTTATTTAAAGAGTTTGTGAAATATAGATAATTACTTAAAGAGTTCAGATTATATTAAAATTACTCAACTAGTCTCTATATTTTTTTAAATACAATTGTACCCTTTAAGTCATTGAAAAAAAAAGTTATTATGAAAATGTCATTAATGAAAACTGCCACATCAGAGGATCTGTCATTACGAAGTCTATCAAACGTAAAAATGCGTAGTTGAGTAGACTATAAAATAGTTTAGTAGACTTTAAGATGTGAATAGTGGACTTTACATGATAGTTTGGGAGATTTTAGCAGCCAGAATCATACCTACAAAAATCGTCCTTGATAGACTTTAAGTCAACGTTTAATCGACTTTACATACCTTAATAATAGACTTTAATGAACTAAACATACCATGCATGGTAGACTATAAATTGTTGCCTTTAGGACATAAATACCTTGTTTAATAGACTTTGTTTCGATGTGTAGGAGACTTTGACGTCCTTCATAATAGACTTTGTGTACGTTAACTGACCATGCGTAGTAGACTTTAACGCATTGTTTTGTGGATGTAAATAGCCCGTGTAATAGACTATGTTTTGATGTGTAGTAGGCTTTGACATCCTTCATAACAGACTTTTCATACTTAAACTAATCACACATAGTAGACTTTAATACATCGAGTGTAGGACGTAATAACCAAGCTTAATAGACTTTGTTCTGATGTTTAGCAGACTTTGACATACTTCATAACAGACTTTGTGGATGTGAACTAACTACGCGAAGTAGACTTTAATCCATCAAATTTAGGACGTAATTACCAAGCTTATTAGACTTTGTGTTAGCGTTTAGCAGACTTTGTGGTCGTTAACGTACCATGCATAGTAGACTTTACAACATCAATTTTTGGACGTAATTACCATGTTTAATAGACTTTCTCTTGACGTGTAGCAGACTTTGATGATCTTCATAAAGTCTGTTATGACGCGTAGTAGACTTTAACGCATCGAGTGTAGGACAAATTTACCAAGCTTATTGGACTTTGTTTTGACGTGTAGCAGACTTTTACATACTTCATCACAGACTTTGTGAACGTTAACTAACCACGCATAGTAGATTTTAACGCATCGAATTTAGGACGTAATTACCAAGCTTAATAGACTTTGTCTTGACGTGTAGTAGACTTTGACGATCTTCATAACGGACTTTGTGAACATTAACTGACCACGCATAGTAGACTTTAACGCACCGAATTATGGATGTAATTACCAAGCTTAATAGACTTTATCTTAGCATTTAGCAGGTTTTGACGTCCTTCATAACAGACTTTGGGTACGTTAACTGACCACGCATAGTAGACTTTAATGCATCTTTTTTGACGTGATTACCAAGCTTAATAGACTTTGTCTTAGCGATTAGCTGACTTTGACGTCCTTCATAACAAACTTTGTCTACGTTAATTGACCACGCATAGTAGACTTTAATGCATCTTTTTTGACGTGATTACCAAGCTTAATAGACTTTATGTTGCCGTGTAGTACACTTTTGAAGACCTCTATAATGGACTTTGAGTACGTAAACAAACCATGCGTAATAGACTTAAAAGCATCATTTTGGGATGTATATCTTATGTTTGGTAGACTGTAATGTGAAGTGTAATAGATTTTAAGAACTTTCATAGTAGACTTCATTTAAGTTAACATATAGTTACATAATAGACTTTGAACATTCGTTATATGATGCATTTTGTACGTTTGGTAGACTTTGATGTCTAAACCCTAGTAAGAAAATGACAATTTTTTTGAGTCCGGTTTATAAAACAGTTGTGGGTACTTTTCATCCTTCCCCATAGTTGTACAGTTTAAACAGAAAAATGTCAGAAACATATCATACATAAACAAGCACATAGTCTACCAAGCTCCATGAAGCATACCCTACAAAGTCTACCAAACTATATGAAAGCAATCAATATAGTCTACTAAGGTACATGTAGCATAGTCAACAAAGTCTACCAACCTACACGAATTCAATCATTATAGTATACCAAGGTAAGTGTAGCATAATCAACAAAGTCTACCAAGCTACACGAAGTCAATCACTATAGTCTACTAAGGTACATGCAACATATCTAACAAAGTCTACCACGCAACACGAAGTCCATCAGCATAGTGTACCAAGGTACAAAATGCATATCTAACAAAGTCTACCATGCTACACGAAGTCAATCAGCATAGTCTACCAAGGTACATGTTGAATAGTCAACAAAGTCTACCAAGCTACACGAAGTCAATCTCTATAGTCTAACAAGGTACATGATGCATATCTAACAAAGTCTACCAAGCTACACGAAGTCAATCAGCATAGTCTACCAAGGTACATGAAGCATACCCTACAAAGTCTACTAAACAACACGAAGTTAATCAGCATAATCTACCAAGGTACATGTAACATAGTGAACAAAGTCTACCAAGCTACACGAAGTCAATCACCACAATGTACCAAGGTAATGAAGCATATCTTACAAAGTCTATCACGTTCCATGACGTCAATCACAAGTTCTGTGTAAATTGCAAAGTCTACCAATGCACTCTATCATACTATCACTGAAGTTTACCAAACAATTAACAATGTCCAAACTACAAGACCTATGAAGTCTACCAATCAAACTTTACAATCAACCATTGAAGAATTAAAGACTATTAAACTCATCACCAGAACGTCTACTGAGGTAATTCTAACTCTACTAAACTAACATTACTTCGACATAACTTCAACGCAGACTCGACCATGAACCACAACAAATGTAAAGTCCCCCAAGCTAACAAAGTAGATAGTTTGAGATTACAACAGAAAATTTGAGATTTCAACCAAAATCAGAAAAATCTACTAATACAAAACAAGATCCAACACTTACAGAGAGGCAGAGACGCAAGGAGTCAACAGACCCACCGAGACGATTAACCGGAGAGGAGAGAGAGCGACAGAGAAGTAAAAAACGCAAGAGGGAGAGAGAGAGGTGGAGAAGAAGAAAACGCGAGAAAGAGAGAGAGGCGCAGGAAAAATAGTGAGAGGAGGAGGGAGATCGCCGGAGAAGAAGAAGATGCAGAGAGGAGGCGGCGAAAAAAGGTATTTTTTTTTCAGATTTTTTTTTTTGTGGCATTGTTGTAATAAAACAAAAATCCCCTTGTTATTTAGGACATTTCAACTTTTACTTCAAAAATCAAACTTCACACATACTCTTTAAGTAATTAACCATATTTCATAAACTCTTTTAAATAATTCTTTCAAAAAAAAAGTTTAAATATCTATTTTTACTATTTTTATTTTGACTTAAAAGAGTCGCGTATCTTCACCCTACATGATATGGTTTAAAACTTGAATGGATCACTCGTTATAGAGATCAAAATTCTTACGCTCGAAGAGTTGACAATTATTCATGTATGATGTATCAAACGCCTACATTTGAGATTGTTCAAATATATCTGTTTCATATGTTATAAATTGACAGATTGATTGAATTATATAGATTGACAAATTAATTGATTAACCTAATTCACAAGAAAGACTAAAAACATAGAACAAATTATGAGCTTATGTACACAGATAAACATATACATAAATATACTTATATGTATATCTACCACTATCTAATAGTACTTGTTTATTTAATTTTTATAAGAAATACTACAAAACAAGAAATGAATGAAAAGTATTTTTTAGAAACATTTGAGTTTCAGTATAAAACATTTTAAGAAATGATCTTCTAAAACAAGTTGTTTACTATGCAGTTCGGGCCCATATCGTTGTTATAAGAGATCTCTGATTATTAACTAATCGTCCAATCAAAATGCGCAAATTTAAAAGAAAAAACTTTGTTGTTATAATTATGACTATTAAATTGCATCGGCCGTATATATCAGTAATATATATATATCGACACGCAATATGTTTGTTTTTCTCTCGGCTTTATTTTAAATTAATCACTGATGACATATATCGTCATTAATAATGTAAAGCGAGCGAGCATGCAATGGAATCATCTTCACGAACATGATTACAATTCAACTTATGTAAAACAATGAGATCTATAAATGCTACTAAGATAATCATTAAATTATATTTTCAGGGGATTTCTCAGAAAAGAACGATACCTTAAATGAAACATTTTTCTCTTTTAAGGATGTTTTCTTTAATTACTACATATTGACCCCTCTTTTGTGCCAAAGGAAAAAAAAACTAAAGGGAAAAGAACATTTCTTTAGTTAAGGATTCTGCGCAACTTGTAACCTTATTATATATAATTAAAAATATCGATTAACCATTTATAAAATTATAATTAAAGACAATTTGGTCCAAATACATGACTCATAAGCATCCAACTTTTGTTAAAGTATGTATGTGTTTTAAAGAGTTTCATTTTATGAAGACTCCGTACTACTTCAACTTATTTTTGTTTTCTTTTTAGTTAAAAATTAAAATGTAAATAAAAACGATTAGAAGTCAGATTTTTCTTTTGATTTACATACGTAATTTGAATTTTTATATTGTGAATTATCTTATATTGTGACCCTAAACGCATAAAGTATAATATTTCTAAACTAGATGATTAACTGCTCCCTTTTAAAAACGATTGAAAATACTATCTAGCTAATTTGTTAAGTACTGAATTAATGATTATTAAAAGAATCACATAATTGTTTATTTTCTTATAGTATACTATTTATTTAATCAGGAAACATAACATAAATTAATACCAAACTACGATCTATCTATAGATATATAGGGTTGAACTCGAGTAATAGAGAGTTGACTACTATTATTTGGAGTTATATGTGCAAATATATATGTTTTGTAATCATTAAAATATTTAATTAATAAAAAGAAGTAGTTGAGACAGATTAAGTCAAGTTATAAACATTTTTCATTGTTTATTGGTCAAGTTATAAGCTTTAAGAGACAATGTTAAACAAAACACACCAACAAAGATTTTCTTTGTTACCTCGTAAGAACATTAGATGATGACAAGAGACAAGACTGTGAAGCTAAATGTTGAATAAGCGATTTTTCTAATAATAAAAATGGGCCCCTCATTCCCTTAATGAACCGAAACAAATTGACAAATGAAGTTTAAAGCTGTAGTTTTTAACAATGATTAATGCTAATTAACAATGATTAATTGTAATTAAGAAGAAACCAAAACAACAACAAGAAAAGACATTAATTACCCTTGTCTACTAAATTCTAAGCCTTGCGATTATTGCTAATTAGGGTATTGAAGTGATGCTTAATTATGATAGGTGATTAAGAAAGCTTTATTAAGATTCTTTTTACCATTTGCGCCGTAACACACACACAAAAATAAATTAATATATAAATAAATAAATAAAAATAAAGGCAGTCAAATGTGCGATCTAAATGATGATATTTTCTATTCTCACTTTTGATCAAGTGTCATATTGGATTTACTTTCACGCACACAAACACATATGGGCAATTGGAAATTGCGGTAGTTGCTTTAGAAAATTAAAAAAAGTTAAAGCATTAAAATTTATCCAATCATGCTTTATATTAAATTTTGGATTTCATTATTTTACGAAACAAAAATTTAATTATAGAAATTTTTTGTTGTTGTAGAAAGCCAAAAATCCACAGCCCAAAATTATAGGCTTTGCAAGTTTAAATCAATTATTCATTAATAATAAATCAATTTTTAAATACACAGACTAAACAACAAAACACAAAATCGTAAACTAGGTAAATACATCCAATATTATATATCTAATATGAATTTACAACATAGAGAATTATTGCTTTTAAATATTTATAATATAATTAAAAATATCATATATTTATTATAAATCTACAATATCTATGTTTGAAGTTTTACCAATTAAGCTTTTGTTCTAGAAAAATCAAAGCTATATTTCTACAACAAAAAATCTATAGCCAAAATTTTATAGCAAAATATTAAAAGCTAAAGAAGCTACAACCCTTACCAATCAACCCCATATATATTAATTATCTTTTTTTGTTCGTCTGTAGAATACATTACTTAACCAAAGAGGTATTACAAGGGTGAGATATATATATAAGCCGACAAAAGACAAGATTTCCCCGGAGACAATGCCCAAAAAAGGGAAAGCAACATAAAAGCCTCAAAAGGAAAATATTAGACCATAAAAAGAAATAACATTAAACCCTGCTATCCCAAGACTGAAGATCGAAATCATCTAAAGCGATACTGATGGCAGAGCCTCTTATGGTGAATTAGTGTACATCACTAATGAAGAGCGAGCTGCTAAACCGGCTAGAGAGAATCCATGTATCAACTGCACGAAGCCACAGAAAGAAGCCAAACAAAGGGCGAGACCGAAGACAAACCAAAAGCAGATTTAGACACCAAAGAGTAGGACACTTCTTCCGAAAAATGGCGAAGTCGAAACATAATCGAGTGGTTGACGCCTTGATAGAGCTCATGAAATGACCAGACCTTGATCAGGTCTATGAAGTACGAAAAAAGGAGCGATCCAATCTTCCACAAGGAGAAACCGAGCCCTATTAAGCAAAGTCACTGATCAAACCTGAAGAGAGAAGAACACGATCAACTATGGAGCAAGAGGCCTAATAGCTAAACTCTAATGGATCTAATCTATTTCCAAACCGAGGTTAAACCATAATCTAAGCAAAAGGTACTAATCGAACAAAACTATGGAAATGGAGAAAAAAGGCCGGAAGGAGTAAGAGTAAACCATTGAGAATCACGGCAAGGGACTTTCAGCGTTGTCTTCTACAATGGCCCGGACCAGAAAAAGAAGGAACCTCGAACAAAGACCATCAGATCTAAGACCCAACGTAACCTTCACCCGTGCAATGAGGTCCACCTCAACACCACCCGCTCACCACCGACACAGAGAAACTCTCGGCGTGGAAAGAAGACATCACAAGAAGGAGCAGAGACCACAAAAACTCGCCAGAAACTCGAAGCTCAAAATCCGTCGCCAATAAACTCCAACCAAAGCTTCGCCGGAGGTAAGACAACGAAAGGTGAACGACGATGGTGCTATCTTAGCCACCATCCGCCGTTCACCGGCGGACAATCAACAACAACGAAGGCGGCTAGGGCGAACTCGTTGAGAGAAAACACAAAGATGAGAGAGGAGTCTGTGAGTTTGAGATCGCCTATATATTGATTATCTATATAGCAAATATGTCATTTATAATTTTATATAGTTGGAAAGAAGCAAGGAATTTGTGAATAATATATAATTAAGGAATACATAATATTAGATATAAATATCTCAAATACAATATCTTGTGTTTACAGAGTTACATATATATACACTTGAGAATAATAATTTATATTTTAAAAGTGGTATTATTAATTATAAGCTCCAGAACTTCTGAAAAAAAAAATTTATTAGCTTCAGAACTAGAAAAAATTATGGGTTAGAGATACGAAACTCCTACGGCTTATTAAAAGAAATACATATATAAATATTTTGTCTTTACATGTGTTTTTTAGGTAAAACAACTATTTTCTTATTATCATTTAAATTGGCAGAGTTTTGTTTCACTAAACGCATGTATAGTAAAGTGGGTAGGTTTTAAAATATATCATTAGAAAATATGCAGTTTAAAAAATTTAATTTTAATTAGAAAGAATTACTAAAATAATACTAATATTTTGTTAAATTACTAGAATACAATTTTTTTTTTTTTAGTTTTAGGAGAAACCAACTAAAGACTTTAATACCCATTACAAAATAAAATAAAAGAAGTTTGACCAAAAAAAAAAAAGTGTTGACCTAATTTTTCTTCTTCTCTTTGATATCAATCTTTTCTCTTCCAAATCAGTCTTCTTCATCCTCTTCAAAATCAAAATTGTTCTTCCTACTCGAAATCAGACATCTTCTTCCTCTTTGAAATCCAATTTCTTCTCATCGTTCTCTTACTCTTCAATTTGTGTTGATTAGTTCTTCGTGGGTTAGTTTTCATACTTCTTTCTTTTGTAATTTTGTCGCAATTTGAAGTTCGTTAGGGTATATTTATAAAGATTAACAGAGTTTCTGTACTTTTGATGGTACATTTACAAAGGTATTAGTCACTTTGAGGTTGATTTTGTAAATCAAATTTTAGGGTTCTTGGCTTAGTGTTTCTTGTTCCTCTTGTAAATTGAATTTTGTGATTTACATATTTTAAATCAGAGTTGGTTTATGACTTACACAAGTCACTTAGGTTTTCTTTCTTCAGGTATAACATCTTCAACAATTTTATCCACAACCTCAATAGACGAATTCTATCTTTTCTACATAGTTGTAGAAATCCACTCAATTGCCTTGTATTGCTTACAAATACAGGAGGAGTATCTTCTGGTAATTTTTGCATAAACTCTTTGAACAACATGTAACTTAATTGTACCTCATGAGAGAATTGATTTAGACCAAAATCTTCATATATTGTCCCAATAAAATCTGCAAAATTTGTTTCCTCATCCACATCCAAAACTCTACATCTTTTACATTTGTCAACAAAAAGTACCACCTATTTCTTTCAAATTTCCATTTTCCACGCACTATCACAATCTGATTCATTGATAGGACAAGCACACCAAGATTTGATTAGTATGAGTGTCAAACAATAAAGCTTGGAACAAAAAACTCATTTTCGTGAAGCTTCACAGCTCAAAGAAGAAAAAGGGTCGGCCAATATTAAGTAACACAAGGACAAAATTATCTTTTTGCATCTAGGGTTTTACATTGAAAAAAATCTACCATAATCAAAACACTAAGTCTACCATAATCAAAACACTAAGTCTACCATTGAAATCATTTTACTTTGAAATGGATAAAGACACATGCATTTTATAAGGACAAAATAGACTTTTTACAATTATAGTTTTACAATCAAAGAAATTTACCATAATATTAAATAAAAAGTCTGCCATAACATTAAACAAAAAGTCTACCAATGAACACAAATAAATCTACAGTTGCATAAAACATAAGTTTACTCTCAAATGACAGTTTTGTCTTATTTGACATAAAATAAGCCTACCATCAAATATTTATAAGTATGTCATCACGTAAGTCTAAGTCTACCAATAAGTCAAAAAAACTCTACTGTAAAAAAACAGTTATGTCATATTTGATCAAAAAGGTCTCCTATCAAAGAAGAAAAAGTCTACCATTGAGCAAAGAAAAAGTCTGCCATTGAGTCAAAATAAGTCTACCGTAAAACATAAATATGCCTGACTTGATACATAATAAGTCTACCGCTGAACAAAAATAACTCTACCACCAAGAAATCTAAACGTCTACCGTGACAAATAAATAAACCTACCATCAACCTAAAGAAACTCTCTAAAGCAAACCAAATATAAGTTTACCACTATGGACACAATAATTATACAGTTGAATGAAAATAAATCTATTATCAAAAAGAAAATAAGTCTACTATCGACAATGTTAAAAATGAATAACTCTACCATTGTACATAAATAAAGTCTACGATCGAGTAGGAAATTAAGTCTACTATCAACCATCAAAGTTGACTATATTCCAACGACAAAAAAGTCTACTACTATATAAATGAAAATTTACAAGCAACACAAAATAAAGTCTACCACAATGGTCAATTTAAGTCTACTATTGCACTATAAATTCAACTAAAAATAAGTATATTACCAAATAACAGAAAACCTACTATCAAAAGAAAAACAAATCTATTGTAATAAAAAAAAAAAAGTTAACCATTACAGATAAATCACAGTAAAATAAATCTACTACTAAATAAAATAACATCTACCATTAAAAGCCAAATAAATATACCATCGCTTGGATATTAACTATACTGTCGCAGATTAATCAACATAAAACAAATCTACCATTACATGAATCGTAAATCTACAATTACTGATCAAATAAGTCTACTGTTTAATGATAAGTTCAACAAATTTTCAAAGGTAAACAAGTTTACTGTCAAACAAAATCATATATACCATCATACACAAAAATAGTCTACCATCGTTTATTAAAAAGTCTACCGTTAAATCGTTATTACTTCTACAACTATATATAAAATTCTACCATCACATATAAATAAAATCTACCACCAATATCGTTTCGTAGTAGCGGTATATTTCATTAATGGTATTTTGGTAAATTGAATTTTTCGCTAACAAAAGAAATAAGGGTATTTTTGTATAAGATGAGATCTAAAATATATTTGAGTTTATTTAAAACAAAGAGATTATTCTAGTAATTAAACAAAACATTGAGATCATTTTAGTTATTCACCCTTTTAATTAATGAAGAAATTAATAAATAACTTTTTTAGTCTCAAATAATTAAGGATAAATGCTTAACTTGTTGTTTGACCAAAAATTGCTATTGTTTGTATATGTAAAAATTAATAAAACTAGATTAAAAAAAGGTTTAGTCGATACAAATGATAACACAGAGTTTTAATCCTATTATCCTACTGTAAGTACACAACAAAACGTAGTAGTATAGAAGGGATTGAATCCACGAGGACCAAGTTGTCACACTATCAACCTTAAAATCAAACTAAAGCTAAGACAAATCAAAGTAAATGTGGTGGATGCAATTAAACAAAACAGAAAATAAACGATTGTAAACTCAATAAACTAAAGCATCAAGTTCAGAGCAGTGATTTGAAAACCAGATCGGACTGGCCGGTCGAACGGGTTGGACCGTGATTTGCTAATAAAACCGGTCTGAGTTCAATTAAAATCAGAATTTAAGTTAAACCCGTAAAATCAGTAAAAAACCTGTAAAACCGGTGACCCGGATCAATATTAAAATCCGATTCACTAAAAATTTATATTTTTCTTTTTAAAATTTTATTATTTTTTTTCTTTTCATAAAAATCTAAAATTATAAGTCTTAAACCAAAATTTACAAATCCTCAAGGCACCAGTGATCGAACCCCCTATCTGCAGTAGTAGGAGAGGATTTAAAAGCCACTAGGCTAGTTGACAAATCAAAACCAAAATTTACACCATAAAAGTCTGTTTTTGTTATATTTTCCAGATAATTTGATTATAATTTATAACTAATAGAGATGATGTTTGTAATTAATGTTTATAAATTATAAATAATATCAATAGATTATTTATATAAATGTATTACTAATATGTATTATTTTATATCTTTTATTACCTTGTCAAAACAAAAAATTTAAATAACTTGAAAAAGATTAATTTAAAAGTTCACGAATATAATTAAATAAAATAAACTCATATTTTCTTTTTCAAAAAATATTTATTTAATACTTTTGTAAAGTATTTTATTTATTATTTCTCTTATCAAATTTGCTTATTTATTTATATTTTATTATTGAAAATTTCAAATGTGTTATATTAGCTTTGTAGAATATCATATTATTTATCTTGTCATATTATTTTGAATCATGTCTTATATATATATAGAACAAAATATGAAAACACTGGATTGACAGGTTAAACCGATCCGACTAATTATCCACTAATATTGTCGAGTTGGTGTTCGGTCCGGTTTTCAAAACATTGGTTCAGAGAATTCATCAGGAAATCAGGGATCTAAATCAGGGAACTATTTTGGAAAGGATTAAGACCAATTCTCGACTCAGACACAAAATTCTTGCAAACCCACTGTCGTGGTGTCGACTATTATGTCTAACAACCTAGAAATCCTAAATGTCGTTGGCACTTGAGATGTAAACATGCTTTATCGATTGAGTCTGATAGGTCCACAACTAGCTTTAATCTCAACTGTCGTTGATTAAGGTCTAATTGCTCATCTATGTTCTTTCATGCATCTAACAAGCTTTTGGAGAGTTAAACAACATATGATCATAAACTAGTTAGCTACTCTAGACTAAGCATTAAGAACAGCAATAGATGAAGAACACATCAAGATTAAAGCCTATTTGTCCGTAATTCATTGATTCCCTAAAAACCCTAGAAAAACTCTAAACTTGATTGAGAAACTACTCAAACATGAATGAAAGAGAGAAAACAACAGACATGAAAGAAAATATAAATGAATTGCAAAAGTAAATAATAGGGTTCAAAATTCTTCTCCAAATTGTTGCAAAATATGAAATCTTTGCCCTAAATCTCCAAGAACAAAACTAAATGTGGTTGAAAAGAATAATCAAAACTGTTCTGTAAAATTAAATAAAAACCTAATTATAATCTCTAAAAATCAGATTTAGTACAACTTAAATTGAACCGGGCGAATTAAGGTAGATTTCTGGTTTTTTCGCATAACCGATCCAGAATGACATGTCTTCAATAAATTTGTCATATCTCCTTGACCGCTTATCTGATTGCCTTCAAACTAGCGCCAAGTGAAAAATAACTCCCGTCGCTATCTTGTGTCAAAACATGAGCTCGATCCAACAGTAGGAAGTCTTCCAAAAAAAGCCAAACTTCTGACGTTTTTTCCTGTTTCTACATCTTCATATGCTTGTTTTCACTCAAAGAGCTCATCTTCTCCCAAATTGACATATGACCATAAAAAACCTGAAAAGACACTAAAAAGACTTGGAAAACTATGAAAAACAAGAGCTAAAAACCGATAAAAATACGATACATCAACAAATACTTATCAAAAACTATAAACTATCAACCTGATAGACGGTGTTTTTATCGGTTTTTAACCCTTGTTTCCATAGTTTTATTAAGTCAAAGTATGTGTTTTAAAGTCTTTTAGTCTGTTTTAGAGTCTTTCCAGGTCATAGATCACATTTGGACAATATGAGCTGTTTTGAGTGAAAACGAGCATATGGAGATGCAGAATCATGCAGAAACGTCAGAAATTTTGATTCCTTTGAAATGTTTCCACCGTTGGATCGAGCTGAAATTTTGACAAAAGATAGACACGTGAGTTAGCTTTCATTTGGAGGTGGTTTGAGGGCAATCAGACAAGCGGTTAGGAATATATGAGGATTTTACAGAAAATATATCATTCTGGCCGAGAACATACGAGAACTACCGATCTGCTCCTGGATCAACTTGGTAAAAGAGCCGCCCGACCTGAGGATCGACCTGCCAACCCCTGATCAGCCGATATGACCTTGTTTCACGAGAAAATCCTGAAATTTCCATATTTTGCCTAGTTTAACTTCTTTTGTACCAGAACGAGTTTGACCTTTTAAAACTAGGGCTACCCACTTTTTAGAACAAGCTTTTCATTACTTTTCATCAGCCATTTTAGTTTTGCTCTTGTAACCTTGGGAGAAGATCTCATCCTCTAAAACACCATTGGAGAAGATTTTTGACCCCTTTGCTATTTTTAATTCAGTTTATCATTATGTTTCTATTCTTCTTCTTTGTTCGCTTCTTTTATATCATGTTTGAGTAGTTTATCATTCAGGTTTAGGGATTTATAGGGATTTAGGGATTCAATGAATTAGGAACAAATAGGGTTAGATTTTGTGTGTTCTCCATCTATTGTTGTGTTTAATGCTTAGGTTAGACTGGCCACCTAGTCTATGATCTTCAGTTGTTTAATTCTCCAAAATCTTGTTAGATGCTTGAACTAGCTTAGATAAACAACTAGTCATTAACCAATGACAGTTTATGATAAGACTAGCTGTAGACCTATCAGACCTAATCGATAAAGCACGTTTACATCTCTAGTGCCAACAACAATTAGGATTTCTAGATTGTTAGACATAGTAGTCGACACCACGACAGTGGGTTTGCTAGAATTTTATGCTTGAGTCAAGAATTGGTTGAATGGTTTCCTGAATTGATTTCCTGTTTCCTAATGAATTCCCTGTACCTGATGCCTTTATTTATTAGTTTTTCATCGTTTATAGTTTTTTTTACTTTCCATCACTATTTGATTTGTCTTAGTTTGAGTTTAATCTAGAGATTGATAGTGTAACCATTGGTCTTCATGGATTTGATCCATAAGTGCTACATCGATACGATACGCACAAGAGGTTAAATTGGTATAATTAATCTTGTATATATTTTGGCGTTGTTGCCGGAGACCAATTGTGTTGCCTTTTGATCTAAGACTGAACTTTAGTCTAAGATTTTCTTTACTAACATTTTTTTTACTTTCTTCTTTGAAATATGTGTCTAATATGAAAACAAGTTACTGACCATGAAACCTTACATTGATTGGTCATACGATGGAGTAGACATTGATGAATGGACCGTTACAAATATTTCCAAGATGAAACATGTAAGGAGGAATCTTCTGATCAGAATGAGCTTATGGATATTTTGAAGCAGTTTCTTCATAATCAAAATCAATTTATGTTGGAGATCAATGCAAAACTGAGAGGGTGAGCAACGATCTCAACAGTAAACATGAAGAGGTGTTTGCACTTATGGAGAAGCACGAGACCAAGATTGCTCAAGATGCTAAGGCAATCCACATCATTGACTACGACAGAGAAATCAACAAGATTGCCAAGCTGGTGTTTAACGATGGATCAGAGTATGAGAATTGGGTTGCTAGTGTTCTTACGCAAGAACTGACACAGAGCCAACAAGAAAGTACATGTGACTCAACCCTTGAAACTAACGATTTTGAGAAGATCCCATTGCCATGCACTGAAAAGGTAGTCTCTAGCAACCTCATGCTCATTGATGAATGTTTGGAATTATCATGTGCCTCAAGATAAAGTTGACTACTCTTTAGTAAACTCAACTTGTCTTGAGATTGATTTCATCTTTCCATTAAATGCATTTAATCCTTTAAGTAGTTTGAACTTCAAGGAATGTCTTAGGAAATATTTTGCACTTGTGGTAGCTTGTTTTGATGAATATGTGGTTCTGCCAATATGGGCAATTGCCTTTCTGCTTTGGTATATTGTTTATTGTGAAAACAAGAGGAGGACGAATGTGCATTGGCTCAACCTCTCGATTCTCATGACTAACATCTGAGACCGAAGTCAAGCTAACGACTATAACCAAGCACTGAGTGAGAGGCAACCCACTAGTAGGTAGTTTTCATTTTCTGCATTTTTCTTTTTATATTTTCTTGTTTTTGTTTTCGTCTGTTTCAGGTAAGAGAAATCTGGCTGAAATGCTAAGATCGATCGATCCAAAATGGAATTAGCGCATGATCTGGAGATCGACCAAAGGATGGGAGATCGATCGATCCACTGAAAATAAGCATTAGCGTACGACTTGGCGATCGACCTCACCATAAGGGATTGATCGATCCACTGGACAAGCTGACTTTCCGCACGACCTGTCGATCAACCTCAACATGAAGGATCAATCGATCTATCTCTCTGAGCAACTGAGATCGATCAATCTGAATGCTCCAGTTCGTTTCACTTCTCCATTATCTCCCTTTGTATTCCTATGTTATTTTTGTGTAAGTCGTACTTCTTTAGATTTATTTTCACACTGGGACGGTGTGAAGTAAGTCTGGGGGAGTACACTTGACTAACACGTTTTGTTTCTTTTGTTTTCTTTTTGGGTCTTTTTGTTATTTTTCTTGATTTATTCTTTGTTTTATTGAGTCAAAACTGTTGTAGGAAACTATGATTTTTTGAGGAATAACCGCAGTTTCAGGAACTTAAGTGACCATTGATTCAAGCTTGATAGAGATCTATGACTATTGGAAAACCTAGAGATTATGCAACTTCTCAACGTTACCCATATCCTTTCAGGTATTCGAAGAATCTCATGCCGATTTCACCCATAACATGACTTAGTTCTCTTGTCAAGGGAGTTGGTATGCATCGGATCAAATTCTTTTTTCAGTGCAATGACGGATTTTCCTGTGTGAGTATGGTTCCCCTCTCTTTATCATTTCGAGTATTCATTTAACAAGGTTGTATGCATTGTTAGTAGGCTGAGGGAAAAAATGCTTCAATGACGCTGCTATTTGCTTAAGTAATGTTGGTAGTCTGAGGGAAACTCCAATGATGCTACCCTTTGCTTTAGTATTTTGATTGAGTAGGCTGAGAAGAACTCCAATGACGCTATTCTTGCTTACACCCTTCGAGTTGCTGAAAAACCGACCAAACAAAAATTTGAGTTAGTTTGCAATGAAAATGAAATGAGAGGAAAGGAACCATATAGAACATAGTTCTGAGACTGAAAGAGAAACCATGTGTTTGATTGATATTTCCTTGATGAGATCGCACTAAGAGTTTCTAACTCATTATAAAAAATATTCTAACAATGAAGTGTAATTCGATAAAATATTATTAAATCGTTTTAAATATTAATTTTTGGAGTTAATCGTGCAATTTTATATATTTAGAACGATATTTTTTGAGAAAGATGGAGTAATAAAGATTGAACAAAATTTTTTTGCTATAGTTAGTGAAAGAATAACAATCTGTAAGCCTTATCAATTTAACAGAATTTTACAAATTTAGAAGGAAAACTCTTTCGGATATAAAAAACTGTATAGTAGAAGGTGGAATCGAGTCAGAATTGATATAGTTGAGGAAAATATTAAATCCAAGAAAGAGTCAAATGCAATGTGCTATAAGAAAAAGTTGCATTGAACCAAGTGTGGCCCGGTTTATCATGTCTCATACCTACTTCAATTAAATGCTTTTTTAAAAAAAAAAAATTTATATTATCTCTTAAACAATTTAATACTATTACATTCCACTTGATATTATGACAAGTTCAAGATTAACCTGTAATCGGAATCCTAGATATGTTGGAACTTGGAAAATACGTTATATATTTAGGGATGCACTAAACCGTCTAAACCCAAAAATTAAATATATATATATATATATATACCGTAAATACTTAGAATTCTAATCTTAAGAAAGGTTATGGATTCACGAAAGTAATATAAATAACAAAAAGAAAATCAGTAAATAATAAGAAAGTAAAGAAATAAATAAGAAAGTGACATAAGTTGGTTTTTGGATAGATAAATAAATATGAGCATGCACTTTTAAGATCTAGTAGGAATCATATCGATGATGTAGGCCACAAAAGAATAAAAAAAAAATTAAATATCCATGCATTCTAATAATAATCCTAAAATGTTTATTATATTTATATATTCTATTTGGTGGGGTATCTCACATTATTTCATAAGATATTTTCTTATAAATTGTGATAAAGTATATTTGAATTTAATTTGACAAATATATTATTTACAGCTCACACAAATATAATTATCTAAGTGGGAATTTCTTACATGTACAAAATTATTATATTATAGTTTATATTCTAAATACTTAGCTGTATATAATATAATACTTATTCACATCACTTAACGACATATAAAAGTTAAACCTAATTTTTTAAAATATAAAACATACAATTTAAAATCATATTATTCAGAAATCAACAATTTAAATCACCATATCCGTTCTCATTTTCCTAGAATTCATAGTGAAAATATCTTGTCAAGCAATATGTTCTTTAGAAAAATATCATTGAATTTTTTTTATCAACATTGGATCGACAAATCCATAGCCTAAATCTCATCCTTAAAATCCTACCATAATATAATGGGTATGAATCGAACCATGGTACCAAATCATTAGCTGGATCATCCTAACCACCAGACTGAGAACAACTCGGCAAAATATCATTGAATTTAAATGTCAAATTTTGTGTCATAATTTACATAAATAAATTATTTCCAGTATCTCAAATATAATTTAAACTATCCTTTAGGCAAAAGAACAAAGATTAGTATGCATAGTAATTACATCTTCGATTCTGTAAAGATACAAACATAATTACACATTTCTATTTTTATTTATGATAACTTGCTCTTTAGAATGGAAACGCATGCTTTCAAAATTGAGACGTAAGTTTCTTACAAGCTTCCAGATCTTCCGATTTCGCTTTCCATCCTGAAGTGAGAAACAGATTTACGATAAACTTTTCATGTAAACTATATTTACATATACTAATTTAGATAATCTTTAATTGTAACGTAAACAATCACTTATATTATAAAGAGTAATGAGTCTTTGAAATGATAAAGTTCTTTACAATTAATTAGTGAATCTTTGTTTATTTTGTGAAGTTTTGTTACGAATTCTGATAAATTTAAAACTGGATAATTTGATTTTTAAATAACCTTTTACCAAAGAAAAAAGTTATATATTGGAATGCTGATTATATGCCCTTTACTTTTCGGTACATCTTTTAACACTCGTAAAAAGTGAAAGATAACAAATTTATATAAAAACATGTGAAAAAGCTAAGTGGTAATTATTCAGCTCAATTTTTCGCAACATGCTTTCCTAACGGGAGACACTGTTTTCTCTTCCCTTTATTTAGGTTTTTTAATAATTATTAATAGGTAACATTGTAACAACATGTCCTTTTATATATAATATATATATACATATAGTATTTGGGTTAGATTATATTTATTACGTAAGAGATGTAAATTGTCTTTATCAACAAAAAATGAAAGATGTAACTTGTCAATGTATCACTATCCAATGAAAGAAAAATAGTCTTTTAAATGAATTATTGGTATCTTTGAACAATCTTAAAAGTTAAAGCCGATTAAGAAAAATAAAGGAAAACGGAAACGAGTCAAGGCCCATCAAAGCCGTGACACGATTAGTCACTGAATTATCCATAACCAAATAAACCGTCAAATGATCTGTTTTAGAGGCCTGGTAGGCCTACTAATCCATGCCCACTTAGGTCTCATACGTATGACTTTCTGATCTATAATTTTTGGATTTTTTTCGTCAAAACACGTGATTCATAATCCAAACATTAAATTCGGTTCCACGAAAATATGCGGTCTATCTTATAATGACATCAAATTTCGGTAGAGAATCGTAGACATTAACCATTTGATCAAATTCACTTTCCTACTTTTCTAATTTTTAAAGCGTAGAATTCAAATAACTTTTTTGTTGAAAAATACTACAAATTAGGTTTCTGTCTAATTTTAGATAGAAATAATTCTGTTTTCTATAAAACTTTGGTTCGACAAAATACTTATATTTGTTTGTTTTTTGTTTTAATAAAGATTGTGACCTTAAAAATAGTATCTTGATGATAAAGCCCTAGTAAAAGAGCTTGCGTGGGCTTGATATATAATGGGCCTTCATATTCTTGAGCTAAACTTTGAAAACGATAATCATTAATTCGTTAACTATAATATGTAAGACCAAATGTATCCATATAAAAATAGTTATATGATAGTTTTGTAGTTGAATAAGTTAATGGTAATATGGAGATCTAGAAATGGTATAACTTGCTAAAGCATATCCAAGTCAAGTATAAACTACTAATTTTGGCAGGAGAGACACGTAACANATTTGTTCACGCAACATTAAGTTTTTTTTTTAATATTATTATTATTATTATTATTATTATTATTATTATTATTATTATTATTATTATTATTATTATTATTACTATTATTACTACTATGTTTTGTCCTATTGTCGCAAAAATGCAATATTGCATGCAATAGATTCGTTGCATAGCGACAACATTGGAGAATATTGTACAATATAATAATACTCAATTGTAAAATAAGAATGATGCTTGTTTTCTGTGATTCAATATTGCCTTTGATTGCAAGTCATGCCAAATTATTCAAAGGGAAATTTATTAGTTGGAGTCACGTCTCTCATGCAATGATTTGAGATAAAGATAGTTTGAATTTCAGTGACAAAAAAATAAAAAAAGATAGTTTGAATTTTATCATGTTTAATTCTTTTTGAATATATACGATAAATAACGCGATTAGAGAATCGAGTTGTTGGTGGTAGGAATTGTTTCTGATAAATCAAAGATAGACAAACGAAATATCGAATGATTTATGAACAGAATAATTCACGTGTTTTTATAAAATAGAATCAAGATTGTGAAGGATCAATACATTATTAATCGTTGATTAAAATGTATAAGATACAACAATATATGGTTGAGATTAAAGGAAATAGAGTATAAATACGACAGAGATGCATAGAGATACAGATGATTTTTGAGTGACATCAAAAATCATCTCGTATCAACTCTCTAGACTCTTTCTTCTTCGTATCTTGTTCTTGTGAAACTCACCTCAAGATATTCGTGCAAAGGGACCTAAGTTACAGAGAGACAGTTGAAGCAATCCTCCATGAACTTCTTGCACGGATTTGGAGGTCTATTTACTTAAGCTCAAAAGCACCTCACTTTGCCTCTGTTCTTTGTTTTCCTTTCTTTTATTTTTAGCAGATTCGGAGCTAAGATTTAACAATCTTAAGCAAATAAAATAGTTGAATCTTCAACTGAAACTGGAGAGATGACGATAAAGAATAAAGAAATAAGTCGTGATCGTTGGAAAGACAGACGATCTTGTTAACGTAATCATGGAGACTATCGACACAACTGATGATAGGACAATATTCGATTGCTCGGGATGAATATGCAGAAGATTCACTAAAGATCGTTGCTTTGTTACCATAAGAGAACGACGTCTCTATTGTAGAGTTGATAAGCCCAAAGACAAAAAAAATCGAGGTGATAAATTTGGAGAATCCTGAAACTGGTTCCAAGTTTCTGGAAGAGAACAAGATTGACGATCTTGTTACGGTAACCATGGAGGTAAACGCTAAAATCTGAAAGAAAGTATCTACTAGTGGGTTGCATCCCACTCAGAGCCAATGTACCTTTCGTCCTCCTCCTGTTTTCACAATAGACAATATACCAAAGCAGAAAGGTAATTGCCCATAATGGTAGAACCATGTGTTCATCAAAGCAAGCTACCACATGTGTAAAATATTTCCTAAGACATTCATTGAAGTTAAAATTACTTGGAGGATCAAATGCATTCGATGGAAAGATGAAGTCAAAATCAAGATGAGTTGAGTTTACTAAAGAGTAGTCAACTTTATCTTGAGACTCACATTGTACATCCAAGCATTCATCAATGAGTAAGAGGTTTCTAGAGACTACCTTTTCAGTGCAAGGCAATGGAATCTCCTTAGAATCGTCAATTTCAAGGGTTAAATCACATGCACCTTCTAGTTGGCTCTGTGTATGTTCTTGTGTAAGAACACTAGGAACCAAATTCTCATACTCTGATCCATCGCAAAACACCAGCTTGGCAATCTCGTTGATTTCTCTGTCATAGTCAATGATGGAGGTTACTTCAGCATCCTCAACAGTCTTGGTCTTTGTCTTCTCAATAAGTGTACACACCACTTCATATTTACTGTTGATATCGTTGTACACCCTATCGATTTTTGCATTAAGCTCCAACATAGCCTACTGTTAATTTTGAAGAAGTTTTTGCACCATAGCTTTAATCTCACTCTGATCAGAAGATTCCTCTTTACATGTTTCATCTTGGAAATATGTTTCACGTGTCCCGTCATGATGTAAGTAGTCATTACATGACCACCCAATCGATCCAGGCTTGTACTTTATGGTCGATAACTTGCCTTTATGTTAGTTAGACCCTATTCAAAAATAAACAAAAACAGAAGTAAAAACGTTAGTAAGTAAAACTTAGACTAGAACTCGAATCTCAATTAAAAGACAACCAATTGGTTCCCCGACAACGGCGTCAAAAACTTGATGTACTCAGGCTTTACCCTAGCAATCTACTGCAAGTGCACAACAATGTAGTAGTAGTACTTAAGGATCAAATCCATGAAGAACCAAGGATTACACTATTGATTATTCAACTTTAATTCAAGCTAAGTCAAAACGATTAATGGGGTTATGAAAACTAACAACTTAAGCTAATTAAACTCAATATTAACAAGCAATCAGGCATCGGGAAATCATCAGGAACAGGAAATCAAATTAGAAAATCTATTCAGGGCATACGTTAAAAAAATTCTTGACTTAGACATAGAATTATAGCATACTCACTGTCATGGTGTCTACTACTATGCTTAGCAACCTGGTGCTCCTAGCTGTCGTTGGTCCTAGGATGTAAACATGCATTAACGAATTGGTCTAATAGGTCCACAACTATCCTTAACAATCAACTATCATTAGTTCAAGCTAATTGCTCATCTACACTAGTTCAGGTGTTTAACAGGCTTTTGGAAAGTTAACAACCTAAAATCATAGACTAGGTGATCAGACTAATCTAAGCATTAAACACAAGTTTAGATGGAGAACACTTATCATCGAACCTTATTTATTCCTAAATCACTGATTCCTAATTCCCTAGAAAACTCTAAACCTGATAAGAAACTACTCAGACATAAAGCAAAGAACAAGTAAAGAAGGAGAATAGATAAACATAAATAAACTGAATTAAGAGAGAAAAAGGGTTAAGAAATCTTCTCCAAAGAGTTGTGGGGGATGAGATCTTCTCCCCAAGGTTACAACTAAAAGCGGTTATTGAAAAGTAATGTTTGATACCCTAAAAGTTCTCAGAAACCTTATTTAAATAGGCTAAAAACGCGTCTGGTACAAAATAAGGAAAATCTGGTTTTTTCGCGAAACTTCGATGATCGATCGATCAAGGGTTTGATCTATCAATCAAGGGGTAGAGCGGTAGATCATGATCTTAGCAGGTCGATCATCAAGTCGAGCACATCTTCTAGTGGCGTCTGTTCTCGACCATAATGACATGTCTTCGGTAAAATCGTCATATCTTCCTAACCGCTTGTCTGATTGCCCTCAACCCACCTCCAAATGAAAGCTAACTCACGTGGATATTTTTTATCTAAATATCAGCTTGATCCAACGATGGGAATTCTTTCAAAGGAAGCCAAACTTCTGACACTTCTGCAAGATTCTGCATCTCCATATGCTCGTTTTCACTCAAAAAAAACACATCTTTTCCAAATGTGTCCTATGACCTGAAAAGACTCCAAAAGAGAAAAAAAGACTCTAAAAATGTACTTTTACTCCATAAAACCATGGAAAACAAGGGTTAAAAATCAATAAAAACGTTGTATATCATTACTCACGATATTCTTGTTCCTTGAAAAGAATGAAGTGAATAACTCTGTCTAAGACTTTCTTGAAGCGGTGGGAAGTGAAGTAGGTTCACTAATGTCCTAGTGACAAAAACACTTGCTGAGATATGTCATGTATTCGACAGCTGGAAGCTTAACTATATTGGAACTTTTTGAGTTTTAGAAAGCATTCTGCGATGCTAAATTGGATCTCTGATAACATTGAGTTTCACTCTACAAGTGGCTTCATTTTCACCTTAGCAGGTGGAGAAATAACATGGAAATCATGTAAACAAACGTGTACAGCCAGATCAACCATGGAATCTGAACTGATTGCACTTGAGTTAGCAAGTCCGGAAGCAGAGTGGTTGAAAAACGTTTTGTTTGATCTTCCAATATTTGGAAATGTGTGTTCAACCATTTCTGTTAGGTGTGATTCACAAGCTGCCATAGCTGTAGCAATGATACAATTGTTCAATGGAAAGAAAAAGCACATTATAATGCATCACAAAGTGATAAGAGTCTGATTGCAGCCAGTGTAATATCACTCAAATTTGTGAGATCATGCATGAATATTGTAGACCCATTGACAAAGATTGTATGGACGTATCGTCCTGGACACTGCAAAATAAATTGGATTAAAATTGACTTAAGTTGAGATGTTTTCGGGTCCCTTACTAGTTAGTATGCTCTTGCAAACTTCTAGTTCAAAAGGTCAAATGAAAAAAATTCTTTAAACTTAGAAAGGTCATGATAAGACAATGAATGTCTCAGTTGTAATAGTTTGAATGCATGATCAAGTGTAAACACTTTTACATATGAAAGAACTATTTGAACACGATAAACATTCGTGTATCTTGTTGTTTGTAAGAACTTTATTACTTGTAAAAGTTGAATAAAGAATGTGATTAAATACTAAAGTCTATATGATGTGCGAGTCTCACAAAAATGAAGGTTGATTCAAGTCAAAAGACATCAACAACATAATTCAAGTCAAAAGACATCAACAACATAATACTTGAGTTTATAAGAAACAAGTGGGTGAATGTTAGGAATTGTTTATGATAAATCAAAGATAGACAAAAGAAATATCGAATGATTTATGAACAGAATAATTCAATATATCACCACGTGTTTTTATAAAATAGAATCAAGATTGTGAAGGATCAATACATTATTAATCGTTGATTAAAATGTATAAGATACAACAATATATGTTTGAGATTAAAGGAAATAAAGTATAAATACCATAGAGATGCATAGAGATATTGATGATTTTTGAGTGACATCAAATATGAACTCGTATCATTTCTTTATACTCTTTTTTCTTTGTATCTTGTTCTTGTGAGACTCACCTCAGGATCTTTGTGCAAAGGGACCTGAGACAGATAGAAAGTTGAAGCAATCCTCCATGAACTTCTTGCACGGATTTGGAGGTCTATTTGCTTAAGCTCATAAGCACCTCGCTTCGCCTTTGTTCTTTGTTTTCTTTTATCTTAATTTCAGCAGATTTGGAGTTAAAATACAACAATTGGAGTTCATTTGAAACTGATCCTTGTGATCTTATAAGCCAATATTTTGTAAATGTAATTAGTTATTTATAAATCGCAAGATTTGATTACCAGAAGTCAATATTCTTACAAACAAAAAATAGATATTTTCCAGCAAGTGTACATATATATACATATATTCTATCGTGAAAACGACGAAGCTTACAAAGTGAAATCTACCAAATTTGATACTCTCGAGACTCATTTTGTAAATGGACAGAGTTGTAAATTTAAGTGATTATGTTTTTGATGTTAACTCTTTGACGTAAACTTGTGAAAACCATTTATTCCTGTCCAATTTTTTTTGATAAAGAATCTGTGTAAAAAGTGGGGTAATATGCATAAATAGCATTAAATTATGAAACAAATGTGTTTCACCTAAGAAGTGAGGTGACCAACAACAAACCTATCTCTAAAGCCACTTAATACAAAGTTACGCATATTATTAGATAAAGGTTTTTACTAATGATGTCTTTTCATTACCCAAATTATCAAGTAATTATTTTTAGTTAATATGATGATAGATATTAGATATTTCTAGTCTTAATAAATTAAGTTTTTGCCAACACAACTTATTAGAACAAACGTTTGAGTCAGTCATACATGATACATCTAAGTGGTATTTGAAATATAATTAAGTCATTGTTTAAAGGGCAAGTAGAAAAGATTGGTGAGTTTGTAAATTAATAAAGGAGAAAAATAAATATCGGCAAAAGGACTTTGGACCATAAGAAATAACCAACCTTACCAAATCCGTGAACAGCGTTACTTTTCAAAGAACTAAAATATCGGATGGGACCCACCTTTGTCTGTATTCGCTGTCGGCAGTGAAGTTTATGTCGACGTGGCATCATTAAGACAACGAGTTTCCTTTTATGGGTCCCTCTTTTGTCTTAATTTTATCTGATTGACATAAAATAAAATTTATATAATTCGTCCAAAATAATGATTCACACAGGGTGTGATTCGTTGTCTATAAAGAGAAAGATGAATGGAAGAATGAAAAACAAGAGAGCTTGGAAAGAATTTCCCATTATCGTAATTCGTAAGTATGTGTTTAATTTATGGTAAATAATCAACTATAATTGGCACAGCTGCGGAATTAGATACCACTTTACCAGATGAATTATCCAAATCCTTCACCAACAGAAATACAGTATACGTAACGTACTATACATTATTAATTTTATTAGGATAAATTTCAGCAACTTGTACTAAATTCATTACCAGAAAACACACTAGTTGAATAATTAAGTGTATTTTTACCATTTTATCACTTACATCAATTTTAAACTATTACATAACTACAAATTTTAATTTTGATAATGTGTCAACTTATATATGAATTTTATCACATAGTGGCACCATAACCATATAATTTTCAATTATCACATAGGTCATTTTTTTTTCTTGAAATCAAATTATATTATGATTTGACTATTGACAAACAATTTTTGGTACAATTTGTTTTTTAGGTGTTGTCAAACATGTTTCATTAAGAAAACTATACTTTGATTTGATTTGATTCGGTTTGGTTCAATTTAGATGTAATTAGATGATTTTGGTATAATTTTCTTTTGATTCAGATTATTGTATATCTTGTTTCAAGAAACTTAGTTTGATTTTAAGAATTTAGGTTTTTATTTCAATTGACCTAATTTTAATTATATCGGCAGTAACAAATTTTGATGTCTAATTGACCGAAAATTGTATGGCTTACAAGAAACTCATTAATTCATTTATGAGAGCGAAAAAAACTTTTTAGTCTTAGAGAATCCATGGTTCCTAATGATTTTACATATCTAACAATAGTTTGTATATCATAAATAACATAAAGTTTGTGTATAAAATGACATATTATTAAAATTGATATATATATAGTTTTGTAATATTTTACGGTTGATGTAAATGTAACTAACAACTACTTTTACAAATTATTATTTTGATGAATTTGGACTCATTTAGTCATATGTAGAGTTTTGGTTGGCTATTTTTCATTGTTTAAAGTGTTTAAACTGTTCATTATATCTATATATATGTCAAGATGGATGATGATGTGATTTGGCTAGTTTGATTGAGCTTAATGCCAAAACAGTGATTCTGTTTGCATATGTTCGTGAACCAAATGACTATTATTTGCTAAAATTCACATTTCTTTTTCATGAAAGCTATTGAACAGTTTTAGTTTGGATCTTTATCTCCACCATTAAAGATAATCGATAAACTCAAAACTAATTTATTTTAAAAAAATCAGGTTCCATTGCAATGCTTGCAAAATATTGTTTGTTTGGACAAATCCTAAAAGCAATATGCAGTTAATAAATATGATTAATATCACACATTGAAATTTAAAGTCATTCTAACCTAATATGAATAATTTTTAATGTCAATTTGTTGATTGCCAATAAAGTTTGATTTGGAAACCTAAGATCTATATAAAAAATCAATTTACATAATTCCCTAAATCAATTAACAATGAATTTTTGGGTAAAAAATAAAAAGTTTTTTTTTCATACAAAACGTTTTTGAAATATATAAGAAAAACATGTAAGAAACAACATATCATAGTAGCAATTAATGTAGCATATGAGTAAAAAGCACACGACCAAGGATTTGACAAGTAAAAAAAAAACAATATAAAATAGAAAGGAATGGAAGAGAAGAGACTTCAAAAGTACAAAAAGAGGAAAAATGCAAAGAATAAAAAAAATAAAAAAAGAGACGTCCCTGTGAAGTAGGGTTAATCCATCTCCTTTGCTGTCTCTTTCAACAACACCTGTCGGCCTTCTCACTTAAACACGCTCTTCACTCTCTTCTCACACCTCTTCTTCTCCCTCCATTTAATCCTATTTCTCAATCCCAATTATTTGAACTATTAATAAAAATATCTTTTAATTTTCTGTGATTACTTCAAAAGCGAGGTATTTAGGAGAAGCCTTTACTCTCTCCTGCCATTACCAGAACAAGGAAACCTGTTAGATACACACTTCCTTCCTCTCTCTCTAGTCTCTACGACAAACGGTTACTTTCCTTTTCTTCTTCTTTACCTTTTAAACGGCTACTTTTTCACCTAGAGGAACTTGAGAGGATTAGAAAAGGAGAAAACAAAGAGCTTGAGAGAGAGAATTCTCTGGCAAAACCCAGATGGAATTTGGATCTTTTCTTGTGTCCTTAGGGACATACGCTGTTATTTTCATCATTCTCATGTTTCTCTTCGCTTGGCTTTCTCGAAAACCTGGAAACGTTCCCATTTATTATCCGAATCGGATCCTTAAAGGCTTGGAACCATGGGAAGGCACTTCCTTGACTCGAAACCCTTTTGCTTGGATCCGTGAAGCTCTGACTTCCTCTGAACAAGATGTCGTTAACTTATCCGGCGTAGATTCCGCCGTCCACTTCGTCTTCTTGAGCACTGGTTCGATCTCTGTTTCTCTTTAACTTTAATTTGTTCTTAGAGTGCTTCCTATTTAAAGATTAGATGGGTTTCTGCTGGTTTTGACCTAAGAAACTTTCGATCTTTGGAAACAATTGGGTTTAAAAAAGAAAGAGTTTTTTGTTTGTATTTTGCTGGCTCTCATGATTTTGTTTGCTTTTGTCTATGTATGTTATGTTCTGTTTTACTTTTGTCTACATCAGCTTGAATTAAGTACCTTTTGATTTTATAGCTCATTACTTGTAGACATTAAAGATTGGAGAATAGACAGAAACTTTGAGGCCTAGATGGATGTGTTTAGGGTCTTGTATAATGCTCAAAAGAACATGTGGAAGTGTTTCTGATATCTTGAAATTGGCTATTGTTTGATACAGTTCTCGGGATATTTGCTTGTTCCGCTCTTCTTCTATTGCCGACTCTACTCCCCCTAGCCGTTACAGATGACAGTATAAAGTCCCAAGTGAGGAACGCGACAGATACGACAAGCAAAGGAACTTTTAGCCAACTTGATAATCTATCAATGGCTAATATAACAGTAAGTTTTGCCTTTAGATTTCATTTCAGATATCGCAGTTTTGGTCTTGTAACGACTAACGCACAAGCTTTTCCTTCATTGAACAGAAACGTAGTTCGAGGCTGTGGGCGTTTCTAGGTGCCGTTTACTGGGTATCTCTGGTCACATATTTCTTCCTGTGGAAAGCTTATAAGCATGTCTCTACATTGAGAGCTCAAGCTCTGATGTCTCCTGATGTAAAACCCGAGCAATTTGCAATTATTGTCAGAGATGTGCCTTCCCCACCTGACGGGCAGACACAGAAAGAGTACATCGATTCGTTTTTCAGAGAAATATACCCTGAGACATTCTACAGATCGCTTGTCGTAACAGAGAACAGCAAGGTATCTGATTATTCTGGTCTTTAAGTTCCATGTTTTAAGGTGTTTATGCATCATAATGTTAAGTTATTTATTTATTACTAATCTTTGCTCTTTCTTGTTTTGTAGATTAATAAGATATGGAAAAATTTGGAAGGTTACAAGAAGAAGCTTGCGCGTGCAGAAGCAATATATGCATCCACTAATAAACGACCCACGAACAAAACAGGCTTGTGCGGGCTAGTCGGTAAACAAGTAGACACCATTGAGTATTACACTGAGCTAATCAACGAATCTGTCGCCCAACTAGAGACTGAACAAAAAGTCGTTCTTGCTGAGAAGCAGCAAACTGCAGCAGTGGTTTTCTTCACCAACAGGATTACTGCTGCATCAGCCGCTCAGTCTCTGCACTGCCAGATGGTCGATAAATGGACTGTGACAGAAGCTCCGGAGCCTCGCCAGATCATATGGCATAATCTCAAAATGAAGCTCTTCAGTAGAATAGTCCGGCAATACTTCATCTACTTCTTTGTTGCACTGACCATTCTGTTTTACATGATCCCAATCGGGGTAATCTCTGCAATCACCACTCTGAAGAATCTTGAGAAAATTATTCCGTTCATAAAGCCGGTTGTGGACATAACCTCCATAAGAACCATTTTGGAGTCTTTCCTTCCTCAGATCGCGCTCCTCGTTTTCTTGGCTATGTTGCCTAAGTTTCTCTTGTTCCTTTCCAAGGCCGAGGGGATTCCTTCGCAGAGCCATGCCATTAGGGCTACTTCAGGGAAGTACTTTTACTTCTCGGTCTTGAATGTCTTCATCGGTGTTACCCTTGGAGGGACTCTGTTTGACACATTGAAAGATATTGAAAATCATCCCAACTCCATTGTGAACATTTTGGTTACTGCCCTCCCTAAGAACGCAACTTTCTTCTTGACTTTCGTTGCTCTCAAGTGAGTTTTCCTTCCTCTTGACTTAATTAACTTATACATTGCTGGTTTGTTCCCAAAACCTCATGCTCTTGAATCTTGCAACTTCAGATTCTTTATCGGTTACGGCCTCGAGCTGTCTCGGATTGTACCTTTGATAATATTCCACCTGAAAAAGAAGTATCTCTGCAAAACTGAAGCAGAGGTTAAAGAAGCTTGGTACCCTGGAGACTTAAACTACGCGACTAGGGTCCCTGGAGACATGCTCATTCTCACAATCACGTTTTGCTATTCAGTAATCGCTCCTCTTATCCTTGTATTTGGCGTCATCTACTTCGGTTTAGGCTGGCTTATCCTCAGAAATCAGGTCAGACATTTTCTCTAATTACTACACCCATAGAAACTTAGTGTTAAACACATTAAAAAGCTGGTCTTGATCTTGATCGGGTTCGTATGACTTATATGCCAGGCGTTGAAAGTGTACGTTCCATCATACGAGAGTTACGGAAGAATGTGGCCCCATATTCACAAGCGCATACTAGCGGCGTTGTTACTATTCCAAGTGGTTATGTTTGGTTACTTAGCAGTGAAGTTGTTCGTTTACACGGTCTTCGTAACCCTGCTCATTGTCACCACTCTCATCTTCGGCTACGTGTGCAACAAGAAATTCTATGGAGGGTTCGAACACACAGCTTTGGAGGTGGCTTGCCGTGAGCTGAAGCAGAGTCCGGACCTCGAAGAGATTTTCAGAGCGTACATTCCTCATAGCTTGAGTACTCACAAACCAGAAGATCATGAGTTCAAAGGCGCAATGTCTCGTTACCAAGACTTCAATGCAATATCAGGCGCTTAAAATTTGAATCCAATTCAAAAATATCTTATAGATTTGTTTTGTTGGCTTTTTTTAGGAGCTTTTATTGTTATGTGTGTGAATTTTTAGGGTTTGTTTAGGATTCTTCTCTGTATGTGTTTTTTGGTTGTCGTAACTTGTAACTTTGTAAGCTACTTTTAAGCATCAACTTGATTTGTTCTATGATTCTTCTCTGTAAGATTTGCTCTATATGTTCTTGTGTCGTGGATTTCAAAGAGGACGATACAGAATTCACAAAGAGAAATGATCCAAAAGAATTATGAATGGAATGGAAATAAATGTAATTCTCAAAAGCTATAAACAGGTTTCGGTCCAGTCGATAACGGAGAGGGTATGTCTTCAGGCGCACGGACCGGTTTGACCCACCGGCCGGTCTTTTTGTTGAGGATCAGACCCTTATGTGCCACTTGATACCAACACTCAGGTATTCTTAGATGATCCAACAACATATCTGTGCTCTTGTTCACAGAGGCAACATCTCTCCTCGCGTTAACCCTAAACCCAGAATTCTTACTGTGGAATCCATCCAAAACATGGAGATACACCTCGAGATTATGAGCCCTCCCTAAGTCTGAATCACGTTTTAAATAAGGCGAGCTAAAAACATCGAGCTTAAGCTGTGTACCGACGTGCCTGTAGACCCAATTGAGCCTTGAAGTGATCGGATTGAGTTTGTTTAGTACCTTGTTGAACACAATACCAGGAAGCTTAGGGACAATGTCTTGCTTGTTCACCACGCGTAACACCTTAACACCTAAACTGTTAAGCCTTTCCTTAAATGCCAAATTACCTACTCTTGGTGCACCAAATGAGATCACAGAAACGTTACCAGATAATGCTGGAACATCTCTCGCCGCCTCGTAAGCATTCATAAGTGCCAATGCACCTCCAAGGCTATGACCAGTCACAGTTAGACTCACCTCTTCACCTCTATCTTTAAAAAAGTTCACTAGACGCTTCACTTCCTCCATCGTCTGCTCAGATGCACTCTGTTTATTGTACCTTGTTTGCTCACTCTTCGAGCTGTAGATACTGTAAAACCCGCTTTGTACCTTGACCACGTTTTTGCCATGTTCTTCTTCGCAATCAAACACTTCTTTACTCGTTTTAAGATCCATAAACCATTCTGTGGGAGTCACAGTTCCTCTCAATGCTACAACAATGTCTCTCCGACCGATCCTCAAAGACTCTCTGTCTCCACTCACAGCTACAAAACCCATCCAGTTCGAGTCTTTGCTCCATGTCTCTCCCAAAGAAGAGCTTAAGAACCACTGTGGAACATCGACACGAGACATTGCGTAGATGTATTTGGTTACTTTGTAACCATGTCTAGTTAAACCAAGCTCTTCGAAGAGTTTGTTCCTATTGTATCTAGAGCTTCCGCAGAATTCGGATAAAGGATCGAAATCAAGTGAATCGTAGACAGATTCCACGAATTCTCCATATTTGGTTACTTCTCTCCTTAGCCATGGATGCAAAGGATCAAGAAGATTCTCCCAATTGTTGATACCGTGAAGCTCACGCCACATTTTGGATATATTTTCCCTTGGAGACGCAGCTGGAGTCATCAAATCGCCTCGGTCTAGAAAATCGTCGGCTGAGTATTTCGGAAGCTGGAGTAGAAACGCCAACGATTTGGTCGAGTCGTTGGTGATTTTGCAGATTCTCCGAGCAACTTGAGCTAAATCTTGTTCTTCCTTTCGTGATTTCATTTGTAAAGGATGTTTCTTAGTTGACAACAAACCCGGAATATGTGACTTGACCCGGGTCTTGAGAGACTTCCATGCCGGCTTCAGCTTCTGTTTCAATCTCCAAACCCGTTTTGTTCTTCTTCTCCTTAGCTTTCTCAATGGAGTTTTGACAATTGACCTTTCCATTTCTGAAAATACTGATCGAAATACTGTTCAGATTATGATGATAAAAGCTGTAATGTGTTGAAACAAGAATAGCTAGCTGTGTGTTTTGAAATTGATCTCTGTTTGTTATTTTTATATACTCCGATAACACGCGCATATGTAGCTTCATGGAAGAATCTCAAATGCATATGAGGAGAAATATATGTTTGACCCGGTCCAACACATTGATGTGTTCGGTACGGATACTGATTGCCCGTACAATAGTCGGTTTAGTTTTTATATTTGACTTAGCCAAGTGGTTGGCTGCTATTACAATCAGAATCCCGGTTCTGGTAAACCAGATCCAACAACTCTGGCTAGATCGATTTAAGTTTTCTTAATTTCAAAACACCTCGTTTTTTCAAGTAATTCTTTGTCAGCTTTTTTGTTTTGTTTTTGGTCGTCATTCTTTGTCAGCTTAAGGATTAACTAATTACGGCTGCTCTAAATATAAATATTTGTTTATGAAACTATGATTGATTGTTAGGAAATTCAATTCTTACAAGAGTCTACTGTGTCGGCTTTACTTTTCGTGAGGTTATGTAATTCCGAAATTTTCTGCTAATCACGCGATTAAAGGGGATGCACGTAGATTGATGTATATTTCAGACCAACCCTTTGACTTAATTGACCGTTTACAATTCGGACAAATTTTTTTTTGTTTTTCAACAGAATTGATTAGACTTAATTTATAAGCAAATCTCTCAAACTTTTAATAATATATTGTGGAATTCACAATAGGGTTAAGAATTGACTAAATCTTTAAACTTGTATCTTCGCGGCAAGTTCGTCTGCACGTCAATGATATCCGTCCTATTCTCAGTTTCACCCTTCGGTTCTTGAAAATATTTCGAAAGTCTACCACTAGTAACCCTCCAATATTACGATATCAACGGTGTGGTGGAAGGTCTAAGCATTTTATCTGAACTGAATTGAATACTCGAACCGACTCTGATTCAAAATACAAGATCCGAATTAAACTAAACTCGATGTAAATATTTGAATGAATCCTAACTTTTCGTAGCCGAAAACTCAGATCCGTATTTGAACCGAGAGGATATCCAAATACATAAAATATAATTATATTTTTTAAAAAGTATATTTATATTTACAATTTTAATAACTTAAATATTTAAATTTACAGTTATAAATCTCAATACATTAGTAATTTAAAATCAAAATAACCAAAAAATTCCAAAATATACAATTAAATTATGCTTTTAAGCCTTTTTTATTAAATATCTACCACAAGTTTTCAAAAAATTAGATTTAGTGTAATTTTTCAAAAAATACCTAATGTGCTCATGTAACACTATAACCAAAATGATAATTACTCAAGTTTTAATTTGTTCGTATACATATATACGTGTACCTCTAACATATTTATTACATATGTTAAACAATTATATGTATATGTTGGATATTCACGTTTTTTATATGCACCGTAAAACAAATATTGTTACTATGTTAAATTTTTGTTTACCCGTGTACATAAATCTATATATCTCTAACATATTTATTATATATGGTAAGCAATTACATATGTACACATTTGATATGTTGGATATTTATGTTACTTTTTTTTTGTAACGCGGAACATATATTGTTACAAAGTAAATAATATTGTTATCTACTCAACTTAAATCTTATCGAGTTATCAAATATATTACTTACCTAACTCATTTGACACATGTATAATACACTTTATATCTTATCGATGTACAAAAAATAATATCGAATTAATTTATTCAATATCGGCATACTAAGGGTAAAGTGGTCAAGATTGAAAAATATATCAAATATCTAATTTTTTAAAAACTTGTGTCAAAAATCTAATTTTTCAAAAATTTTTGTATTTTTTGCAAATTCACCCATAGAACTTGTTAAAAATTCTTTAGAATACTTGTCTTTTCGGTTTCAAAATAAATTTCTTGGCTTTTTTTATTTGTTTCTCTTTTTTTAAAGATTAAGTTGATCCATTTTGAGGATGTTATGAGAATTATACTATTTTCCGCCAGCTTTGGTTTGTAATCCTCTTTAGAATTGGTGTGGAACAAAATACGTGTTTACATATATTGACTTTAGAATTGACACGCGCAAGTATAAATGGGCCTACGATAGAGCCCAAATAAGTAAGCTCAGAAGAAAATCTGCAGTATGATGACGACGAGGAGACAACCTTATCCAGAGTTTAAATCCGCCAATAGATCTTTGACATGTCAGCAGTAAGTAACCAGAACAGAATCCATTTCTGTGATCACCAACGCCACACGATGATTCTTGTCTTAACCATTTTAAAGACTGTAAGAAGAAAAAACCAACGAAAAACAAAAATTTAAAACGAATCGGTGAAGAAAGATAAAAGATTTTTAGAGTAAGCTAAGAAAATGGCGACCACTATGATGACTACATTGCCTCAATTCAATGGTCTTCGAGCTACCAAAATCTCTGCAGCACCTGTTCAAGGCCTGGTTTGTAATTTTGCAATTTCTTTTTTACTCTGATTTTAAAACTGTGACTTGATCTTAAATGTTTTGAGGAATTGAATTGTGTTTTTGTGTGAAATTTTCTCAGGCAAGTGTTGTGCCCATGAGACGCAAGGGAAATGGAGCTTTGGGTGCCAAGTGTGACTTCATCGGTTCATCAACAAATCTGGTAATTAAAGCCAACATAATTAAATGACGATTAATTAAGTTTAAGCATTAGTAATTAATTAATTAAACTCTGATTAGATAATGGTAACGTCGACGACGTTGATGCTGTTTGCCGGGAGATTTGGACTAGCACCGTCAGCCAATAGGAAGGCGACAGCTGGACTAAAGCTAGAGGCACGTGACTCGGGTCTACAAACGGGTGACCCAGCCGGGTTTACACTCGCCGACACGTTGGCTTGTGGAACCGTTGGTCATATCATCGGAGTTGGAGTTGTTCTTGGCCTCAAAAACATTGGTGCTATATAATATTATTGAAGCTCTTTTATTTGTACTTGTAAAAGTTGTAGATTTTCATAACAATATATCATGAAGCTGAGTGAAATCTAATGAAATTTGCAAGTCTTTTGTTTAGATCTTTGGAGTTTTGGCTTATTCTTTTGTGGATTTATATGTCGGATTTTGAGTTATTCTCATTGATGAAACATAGATCTAGTGTTGGGTGTTTGTGGTGGGGTTAACGCATTGTTTATTCACTTGAAATGTGTAAGAGATTACAAGACTGGGTTTGGATCCTCGTTTAAGAGTGACAAATAAGATGTTCGAAGTCTCTCATCGGAAAGTGCCGACCAGACCTCTCATCGGCATCCCCAATGTCTCCTTTTATAGACATGGTGCTTATGATCCATGTTTCTCTCTGGCGAGGTGTCCGTGATGTAATATGATCATAATCTGTGGGATCGAGAGTAGGGAATCATTACCTTGGGGACTAGAAGCCAGCTTATCGGGCTTGTCATAATAAATGTTCGCAGGACGTCTAGGCCTAGGTAATGATTAGGTGGCGATCTCTTAAATGCGCATTAATTGGCCGAGGACGTTTACGAGGTCTTCCTTCTTCATGTAGGTTTGCTCAGGCGTCGTTGGATCATGCTAAAGTCATTTGGACGGTTGTGATTGAACACTTCATTATGTCAAATGCTTAATGGGCCTATCAAAACCATATGGGTCGAGCTGTGGATCGAGGCCCACCTTTAACACCGGGCCTAGGTACACGGAGGTCTAGGACATACTATAAAAACATAATATAATTTGCATAAAATATGGTGCAAAACATTATAAATACCCTAGAAATTTTTTAAATAATTATAAGAAATTTAAATATATAAGAAAAGTTGCGTCTTTTTATTTCCACCGAAAAGTAAAAGTAATACAAAGTTCTTGAATACAAATAAAGCTACATAAGCAAACACAAATTATACAAAGCCAGGTTAAAAGGAAAGGAAAAAAAGACAATGGAACCTTGAATCCTCAGATCGAAGTCATCACAAAAGCAATAAATCCAGAGCGAATAACGAAACTTCCCGTAATGAATAAGAAGTACCTCAAGGATGAAGAGCTAGGATCTTCCTGGCAAGAAGATAAACTTGTTCTTCTAGAGGAGGTGAAGTTGAGAACATCGACCAGTTGACGCCAAGATTAGAATTCAATGATAAGACCCGATCTCGATTAGATCACAAAGTACGGACGGGGAGTGCACCAGCCTCAACACAGTGAAACCAAGCCCCGAAGAGCATAATCACAGATCAAACCGCAACAATGAAACTCATGATCAACTCGAGAAACCAAAACTTAGACCTAACCAAACCTTAGCTAAGATAACTATAACATGAACCAAATAGAGACCGCAACCTAAAAAACCTTCCCAAGAGAGGCAACTACCCGCACTCAACCAAAACCAGAACTACATCTAACTACCTATCCAAGAACCAAGACCAAAACTAAATCTACAAAAAGTAGTCCTCTAACTTAACCTAAACAAAGATGGAATGGAATCTTAAAGGAAAAGTAGAAGACAGAGAAGCCAAACCAGAGTATCACCAGCGAGACACAGAGGCGGTTCCAGCGGCGGAAGACAGAACCCGATGACCATCAGCGACCCCAAACTCTTCAAAGCCGTCCTCACACGATAAAGGAGGAGATGCAGATCGATAAACCACCGTGCCACCGTCATCTTCGGCGTCATTGAGCGGCAGCTAAGGTCGAAGTGGAGGGAGTTTAAAACTCAGATCTCGGGCACGTTAGGCTGGTGGAGGAGCAAGGAAGATGACCGACAGGATGATGGAGACGAGGGGGTCCCTTTTCCGGTGGCGGTGAGCCAAACTACTGCTGGAAAAGGAGATCGGCAGCTACGACAGAGGTTCCAAGAGAGAAGAGAGAGCGATGGATGAGAGGAGATTTTTTGCTAATCACTTTTTAGCTAACCATAAGAAAAGTAATTTATGAATGAGTTAAGTTGGAAAAAAAAGTAATTTAGTTATACAGTGTGTTAGTATATAATACTTGGTATAACAAGAATTTTGAATGATATAAATTTTTTTATTTAATTTTTTAAAATATCATGAAATATAAAAATCTAATATACTTATAATTATAAAAAGTTAAAGATAAAATGTATTTTAACTAAGTAATTTATACAAAAAATGTGGCCTTTGAATTGAAAGAAATTTTGATGGCCTTTGGCAAATGCCTTTTGTGATATATGAGAGACATGTTCTGCAATCTAAGCCTAAAGTAGGTTTAAAAATTTTACGTAAACTTAAATAACATGTAGATATTGGAATCTGGTAAAGTAAACGCTTGTTTAGACAAAGGTTTGCTTGAATAATAGACATTGATTCATCGCATTTCCTTATATTTTAATCGAATGAATTTGTACTGGATACTTGAATCTGGTTTTTGCATATAAGTTCCAAGAAGAAAAATTAGTTTTTCCTTTTTTTTTGGGTGAATTTGCCAAAAATACAAAATTTTTTGAAAAATTAGATTTTTGACCCAAATTTTCAAAAAATTAGATTTTTGACACAAGTTTGAAAAAATTAGATTTTTTACATATTTTACCAATCTTGACCATTTTACCCTTAGTATACCGATATTGAATGAGTTAAACCGATATTAATTTTGGTACATCGATAGGATATAATGTATATTACACATGTGTTAAATGAGTAAATAAGTAATAAATTTGATAACTCAGTAAGATTTAAGTTGAGTAGATAACAATATTATTTACTCGACAACAATATATGTTTCGTGGTACAAAGAAAAAGTAGCATAAATATCTAACATATCAAATATGTACATATGTAATTGTTTACCACATATAATAAAGATGTTGGAAGTATATAGATTTATGTACAAGGGTAAATAAAAACTTAACATGATAATAATATTTTTTTATGGTGCATAGAAAAAAACGTGAATATCCAACATATCTATATAATTGTTTAACATATGTAATAAATATGTTGGATGTACACATATATGTATACGGACAAATTAAAACTTGAAAAATATCACTTTGGTTATACTGTTACAAGGGTACATTAGGTGTTTTTTGAAAAATTACATTAAATCTAACTTTTTGAAAACTTGTGGTATAGATATTTAATTTTAAAAACTTATGTATGTTTGTTATCGTGTTGATAGTTGATATTGTCGCAAGTGGTTTAACGATATGAGATAGGTCCAACCAAAATTAGGCTCCGCCCAAAAGTAATAGCAAGTGGCATGTGATGTTGATGTGAGTTCAGAATATGAGTATTATTGAGTACTTATATAATGTCTTTTAAATAGATTTTTTATATATATATTTTATAATGCATGTGCAAACATCTGGATTGTAAATCGGATCTAAAGTCGAAGCGTTTCTAGGATCTCGATTAGGGATAATAGCTATTAGCATATAGTAAAAAATTTCAAACTGAAAAGTTTAGATGAACTAGATACTGAAATTTTGGCATTATGTACAAATAGTTTCTGCAAAAGGGTATTCTAAGTGAAATTCTCTTTTTTTTATGTTGAAGAATGTCTAAGTTTATAGTTTTTTTTAAACATCATAGCAGCTTTTCTTTTCTTGTGTGGATGTAGTGTGTAGTAGTTTGAAATAGTACAAAGTTAATTATGATCCACGAGTTAAAGTCTTTTTTTTTTTAATATCTTCTTCGCTTTTTCATTCTTGGCAAAAAGCATGCTTTCCATTTGAATGCTCCAACTCAAAATTTTGTCATTTTTCCGTAATCTGATTGTATTACTTCCAAAAAAAACAAATGCAAAATTTGTGATTCTGTTTTGTGACCATGTTTAGAATGCCCTTTTCAAGGCTTCAATTGATAATTTTAACCTTGAATTTCAAAATCTTGTTGGTGACCGAGATGACCGAGGGCAATTAACATAATCAAAACTCCTTCTACAATCTTGTTGGTGAATTTCGAAATCTTGTTACTACATCTTCTCTCTTCTTCTGTCTCTGTAAAATCGAAGTTTTTTTTATAGGGTAAACTTCGACTCTGTTAAATCAAAGCAACATTTATCGTGAAACAAAAGTAAACTTTAGGCTTCGGGCATTGCGTTTTCCTTCGCGAAGCAGTAAAGGTAAACCTTCTATCTAATGCATGATTCACTACTTTGTCATTAATATACATGGGTTCTCAAAGTGATGTTGTAATTTGTGGATTATATAACACAGCGGCAAGCAAAGGTTTGGAATCGGAACAGTTAACGAGAGTAAGATATCAAGGCGAAAAATTAGTTTGTGTAAATTTGTGAATTGATGCATGTTTAAAAGGGTTTGTGGAAGGTGAAAGTTTCTGGGTTTTGTTACTAGTGCGTAGATTAAACATCTGAGTCTTTAAAATGAGTTGTATTAATTGTCCTTGTCTGCGGCAATCGTTTAGGTTATGTCGATTGGGTTAAAGACAAAGACAACATAATTAAAATATGAAAGTAAGCGTTGTGATTAATTTACAGGGTAAGATGAGTACTAAAGATGTCGATCCTGCTAAACTACCACCTAGGCTGATGGCGAAAAGACGATACCCAGCGAATGGGAGAATCAACGCATATTCTAGACCGGAATTCTTGCTTGCAATTGTTGAGATATTCGAAGGTACCAGCGAGATGGAATATTTGAGAAACTGCTCATTTGGAAAGCTTTTTGATCTACCCGTATGGCAAAGTTCCTTGTCTGGAAGACTTTTTCACAGTCTGATATGCCGGTCATTAGTATCAGAGAAGAAGTACGAGATTTGGTTGGTGTTTGGGGCATCCTATTCATTTCTCATTGAGGGAATTTGCAATCATCACAGGATTGAATTGCAACCCATTCCAGGATACATAAACAATAATCCAATATCAGACTCCTGCTGAGGGACATGAGCCGGATTGGAGTAAATTGTTCGGTAACGAGAAAGTTTTTGAGGTGGAGAAAATATTGGAGTGGCTAAAGAAGGACAAACGCTTGCCTGTCTCAGAAAGGATGCCTAGGTCGAGAGAATTGAGGCTAGCTTTAATTGTGATTGTGGAAAGAGTTTTGACATGCGGTACCTCAACAGTGAAGCCGAGGAAGGAAGTTGTGGAGATGGTTAAAGACTTAGAGTTGTTTGAGGATTACCCTTGGGGTAGAGAATCTTTTCTCCTGACATTGAAAATGATAAAAATTGGGAACAAACTTCAAACTGAGGATGACCTAATAGATAAGATGAGGCAGACACACATGGGTGCACTCGGATTGCAAATTGCGTTGCAACTGATGGTGTTTAGGTGTATACCAATGCTAGCAAAAATACTGTCTGAGGATGACGAAAGAACTTTTGGATGTTCGCCTATAAAGAGATTTACCATACTCAAAGCATTCCATAATGTAAACATTCTAGCTGTGGAAGACAATCCCAATGTAAGTCTCTATAAAAATGTTATTGAGGATGTGTTAATTAAAAAGGCAAATATTGATTCGTGTAGAAAGTAGTAAGTGTGGGTATTTTGGGTTGCAAGTTGAAGTTGTGCCAATTTTAGAAGGTGAAATGGATGATGATGTGACTTGGAATGATGAAGTGGATGACCCTAAGGTGAATTATCTCCTTAGTCTGATAGAAAAAGCAATAACTTTCAAGAACACATGTTGGCAAAGTGGATTTGCAAGAGAGCCGATTTTAGTTGCAGAAATATCGGCAAAACCAGTTACAAAAGCACCAAATAAAGTGAGAATTGAGGACAAGGGCAAGGTAAAGAGAGGGAAAGGTAAAAGAGGTGGAAAAGCAGATAGCGCAGGGTCGTCTAACAATGTTCCCAAATATATAGGGAATATGGAGAAGTTGGTTGAAGAAACAGTATGGAAAATTTTTGTAGAAGAGAAAAAGCTGTTATGGTGCGAGATTGGGGAATATGTGATGGCCATTCTAGAACAAAATGGGATTGTAGATAGAGAGGGGAAGATAGCAGCATCGTCCTCAAAGGAAGAGATTCAAGAAGGGACATAAATGGGGGTGGAGGATATTGTTTCAAGTTCATCAAATGAACATGAATTGAAGAGAAAAAGTTACCAGGACCCTGGTTGGGAGAGATATGAAGGTGTGGCTGACATAGTAAAAGACATTCCAAGTGAAAAGCAATCTGTCAATAATGACAAAACAATGGAGGAAGTCAGTATGGAACCAGGAAGAAAGGTGAAGTAATATTTGATAATGGTAAGTAAAAAAAAATTGGCTAATAAGCATTTTGTCACTAGGTTGGAGATGAGGGAGAAAAGGATGCACACAGAGATGGTGGTAATGACGGGGACAAGGACAGGACAAATGACGGGGGCACGGACAAGAGTAATGCTGGGCATAAGGACAAGGATGGGGATAAAGATGGGGACAAAGACAATCCTACGTCCAAGGATGAGGCTAATGATGGGACAAAGACACTAACAATTTCCAGGACAAGGACAAACTCCGAGAGGTATGTGTTGAAGAAGGTGTTGAGAATGAGGTGGAGGTGAAGGCGAGACATGCATTGTTGGAGACATGGACAATCCCAGTGTGACTGAGACAACAAAGGTCAGTACATAAAAAGTACACATGTCTTAGTAGAGACATGTACTAATAAGAAATATATAAATAGGTTAGCGAAGAAGAAAAGAAGTCGTTGGACATGGACAAGATCACACAGGAGGACATGGACAGTCCTTATAAGAAAGACAAAGACGAGGACATGGACAACGATGCAGGAGATGACGAAACGAAGGTTAGAATATGTCAAAATATAAAATAAACTATGTCTAAATATGAAACACGTCCCCAACGATGATCAAGTGAAATGAAAATCATTCAAGTATCAAAAGTGTACTGATAATAAATATCTAAATAGGTTAGTGAAGAAGAAAAGAAGTCGGTGGACATAGACGAGATTGCAGCTGCCTTCTTAGGTTTTGGTCTCCATTCTAGAGCGGGTGGGGGAAGGTGGTATAGAAGAGGTAGAGTGCTTTATGGGGACGTGTCAAACGGCAAAAGACCTGTGCAGGGAGGATTATATCCTAAAGAATGTGTCGCTATTATATTGGTCCCTCAATCCTCAGTCAATCTTCCCGTTTTCACCTTGTCGACCGTTGTTTATGCATTGTTTAGCTGCACACAATCAGACAGCTAGGTTCCTAGAGGGCTTAAGATTAGCAACAACTGAAGGTCGCATCGAAGAGGCTTGCGAGATTTTGTGGGAAACAGAGCCAATTTCTCAACAAATGATGTTCGCCCTAGCTATATTTGAGATTGGGGCTGGAAAATACTGGGATGGAATAGCTACAATGATAGCTTTCCAAGGTGAGAGTAGTTCGTTCGAAGTTGTTGAAGCTATAGTCGATGAGGTTTTCGATATAATTGAGTCAATGGGACCTGTAAGGGTTAAAACCTACGAAGGACTATGGCGATACTTCAGACCACCACGTTGCGAGAACATAACCTACGAAAGCCTATGGGATTCAGAAGGAGAGGAATGTGATATTGACAACCAATGTCCAGAATGTTTCCTTTGGTTCAGGGTGATAATGTTCCTACGTTTTTATTGAAAATCAAAATAATTTAACACCTTGTCCATGTCTGGTGAAGGCATGTTTGCTTATCCGAGCGAGGATATGTTATGGAGTTGGTGTATTTTGTTATGAATGGTAATGACTAATATATCTATATTTTGCACTTATGTCCGTGTCTCTGAATTGTCTTGATATAGTACTTTGTCTATGTCGTCGTTTTGACCTGGATCTTTGTCCATGTCTTCATAGTGAAATTAGATTTTGGAATATAATAGGACCTCTGTCCTTGTCTTCATAGTGAGACTTGTTAATCCAATCAATATCTAAGCCTTGTATCAGGAAATCTGTAACTGGTAAACATTTTGCTGGGTCTGTTTTCTTTTATGAATGAACTTTATTTGCAAATATGTCCTTCTATCTAAAACAAGTAATATAATTTTTGATATGTCCATGTCTTTATATCTGACATGGACATATGTAGTCTTTATCTTTATATTTAACATGTGAATTAGTTATTACACGGAAGAATTAATTTCCGAAGTATAAGTAAGTAGTCCATATCTCTATTCATTTCTATGTCCATGTCTCTGTATTGTCCTATAAAATGGATTCATCGTCAATGGCATCAAATATACAAATTTCCGCATTGAACAGAAGACATAGAACAATGTCTTCGAAATACCATTTACTTTTTTCCATGTCTTCATACTGGAAGTTGGTCTCGTTATGTAATATGTCATTGTTTTCATCTAGAAGACAATGTGGATTGTGCTTATCTTCATTTAGTAGACTATGACTTGCAGCATGTCTACACTGAGTGGTATTAGATTTTGGGATTTATAACACTGGTTGTCCTTGTCTTTAAATACGTAAAATGAATATAATAAGAGGAGTGTCCTTGTCTTCATATGGCGATAAATTTAAAAAAGTGTCCTTGTCCTCATATAGCGATAAATTTATAACTATTACTACATACGTAGACCATGTCTATATTCATACTTATATTCATACTTTCATTTGACATAATACTTTGTCCATGTTGTCGTCTTGTCCTTGATCTTTGTCCATGACTTCATAGGAGCTGTGTCCTCGTCTTCATAGTGAGACTTGTGAGTACAATCAATATGTATGTAGGGCATAACATATGTCCATGTCATTAGTAAAAAATGAGTACATGTATGTCTACTATATTGTCAATGTAATTGTCTATACTCCATGTCAATTGAATAAACTGGTCACAATTCAGACTTACGTACATGTCTATATTAAAATTGTTCTCGAAGAGTTGTCTTTAGATTTGACAATTTAATGGTGGTCCTTGTCCATGTCTTCATGTGGACACTGAACTTTGTCCATGTCTTCATGTGGACACTAACTTTGTCCATGTCTTCGTAGTTAAAGTTGGTTTTGGAATTTAATAGCATAAGTGTCCATATCTTCATAGTGATTTGTCTTCGTAAGGTGATTTGTCCATGTCTTTGATTATATATTAAATTATGTCCATGTCTTCATGTTGCAAATTGGTTTCGTAATGAACTTATGTTAGCTAATGTCCTTGTCCATTGTCAATTCTACTCGTAGTCCTTGTCTTTAGATTTGACAGCTACAGTACAAATATGCGTTATGTATGTATCTACAGAAACATCTGATACAAGATTCTGTGAGCTCAGATCTGAGAATATTTTTGGTAAATCAAATGCGAGAGGAAGTAAATAAGCAGAAAGTTGTAATGTTTATCAAAACTAGATATGATTTCGTCATCAAATTAGATCCAGAAGTTAGATAGAGATCTCAGTTACCTCTCATTAACGAGAAAATGAAAATCATAAGCAACCGAGAATTGGGCTAAAAGTCGTCATCTTCAACACAGTCGGCTTCAGCTGGAGATCTGATTTTGAGAAAGAGAAATCGGCTTCATACAGATTAAATGTAAAATCATCACATCAACAATCAGAGATGAAATAGGAAGATAAATATGAAAATCGCAGTTTGGGAGCTCATTATCTGAGATGATGAGATGAAGAGAAATATGAAAGAGGGCTAAATTCTCTTAAACGTGATACAGATGAAGCTTCGGTCAGGGATAAGGGAGTAATTGCAAGTGTGTAGAATAGTGAAAGAGGGCATTGAAAAACATAGGATGGACATTTTGACACAAATAGTTTCTAAAACAGGGCACCATGGATAATTTTTTCTAAAAAAAAACCAAAAAGATTTTACTACTTTATATATAATCTGAGCATCTCTATTCAGCAATTATATTATATTTTTTACTTTAGAAATAAAGATTTAAAATTTTCTCCTAATTTGGAACAATTTTTTAAAGTTTTTTATTTTTTATTCTATATTTATTTTGAGTAGAAAATATAATAGTTTTATGGAGCAAATTCATTTCTATTTTTAAATAATTCTATAACTCTATATTCAGAAAAAAAGAAGCTACCATTAAAAATGATCTAACTACTAAATGCTTTAGTTAAAACCATCTTCAATTTATTCCTCTATTTTTACTCTAAAATAGAGGAACTCTATAATAGAGGTGTGTTTTGCTGTAATGTATTTATCTATTTTTTACTCTATAAAGGATTATTTTAAGTATATTATATTTTTAATTTATCATTAATACTTACTTATTTCTAAAAATTTCAATTATCCCTATTTATTTTATTCTTTGAATTTTATATTTAGAGTTTAGTTTGCCGTTTGTGACTTTTATGTTGTTTAATCTATGAACTTGTCATTGTTATGAATCAAGTATGTTTCTTGAATATTGGTTTATAATATTATCATTTATAATATTTAAGATTTAGGTATTATTCAAAAAATTAATTATCATTTATATTATTAAAAATTAGTTACTATTAAAAATTCATTATTATTTAGTTATTAATTATCATTTATTATATTTAAATTTTAAATATTATTTAGATTTCATAATCATTTACAATAGTTAATAATATTTATATCATTTATAAAAAGGTAAAGGACTAGTCTGTAAATAAAAAAGTACATCTCTTAAATAGAGGAAAAAATAACAACCCCCTAAATATAGGGGAAAAAATAGAATTTCACTATCTTAGAAGCAAAAATTGCGGTGGGTTAGAAATAATTTTACTCTAAAATAGTATTTAGAAGCAAATATAGAGGTGAGTTGGAGATGTTCTAATGGTTTAGTATATGAAGTTCATCTCTATTTCTATCCTACTACACCTGGTAATTGAGTTTTATGAATGAGTTTGAGCCATGAATCATATTTTGTCAATCTATAATTTTAGAAATGGTTTAGATACTATATTAAGTTTTGTCAATCTAATTATCAAAAACAACGTAATAACTAACGAGACATATAAAATAGTGATCGCATCTAGATGAAATATAATCTAATGAATAGCAATAACACTAACATCGTTTTTCATCTGATAATATTAGTAGAATAGAATTCGAATACAACATGATAAAATACAAACACTAACGTCAAAATTATAGGAATAACACTAATATCAAACTTGTTAATTTTTTTATTTACATAAAAGTAAAATAAGATAATATGCTGCTATTTAATTTATAATATAATTAAAGAAAAAAAAATATGTGGTAAGTTGGTGTAAAAGTATATTGGTCCGGATTAATTAAAATACAAGATATCCCAACATGGTCACCCACCTCGATGGACTTATTCCAAGAAGAGAAAGCTTCACAAACTTCTTTGTTTTTAGTTTTATCCTTTTATGCATGGTTTGGTGAAGTGTGACTAATTGTAGTTGTGGACTAATCGAATTATCCTTCTTATTGCTGTATCTGTTCAAGCTTGTGAACTTTGACCTTTACATTTATATTACAAGACGTGTTCGTGCTTTGTACTTATATTTATATGATAAAATAAATGTGGACATACAGCAAATTCAATAAAACTATATTATTTGGTTCCGTCAAATCTGAAAAACAATTATCTAAATCCGAGGTAACGATCTCTAGATTTGATCATCCATAAAAGCAGTTTAAAATTATTAAAGGAATAATATACAACTACGATTATATTTGGGATTCTTTCTAAAATAACCTTCTACTTTATCTCATAAAATCCTTTGCAAATTACCCCTATTTCTTTATATAATATCCAAAATGTCATTACTTTTATTTTTTTTTTTATAAAAATTTTCAGAGGCAAAATGACTAAAATATTACTAAAAACTTCAATATTTACGAACATGCTATTCTTCTTCAATTCTTCCAACCACCATTACCAACTAAAACCAAACTCTAAATGCTAATATATCTTCTCTCTTCTCTCTCTTGCACAAAACACCACCACCATCTCCGATCTCCCTTTTCCGGCAGTCGGTGGTTCTCACCGCCACCGAAAAAGGAAGGCCACCGCCTGTAGCTCTCCTTCCTATGTCTTCACACTGTTACATTTGCCTTAACGCGCCCTAGATTTGAATTTTCGTCTTCTCCGCCTTGTGACCACCACCGTCTAGTTAGCAGTGGTTGAAGGTGGTGCAGTGGATCTCTCGATCCTTCTTTCTCCTTGACGACGGTGTAGGATCTGATCTGGGGTTTGTGTCTCTGTTATTCTCCACCTTATTCCCTCTCTTCTAATCTCATAGTTCTCTCCTCTCTGGATGAAGGTTTTCTCCCAAGAGTTTCCCTGTAGCTGCTTGGTTTCTCTCCCCTTTGGATGAGGGTTTTTCTCCCAAGAGTTTCTTGAAGCTACTTGGTTTCTCTCCTCCATCAATCACTGATTGGAGCTCATCACAAGGTCTCTTTTATGCTAGTTTAAGTATGTTTTATATTTAGTTTTCAATAAGGTATGGTTTGTCATCATCCAGATCTCGTCAAGTTTTTCCATCGTTCTGCCAATTTTAGATATGATTCATGGGCCAGTTCGTCAATTTCATCAAGGTTGTTGGTTTCTATTTGTTGCTGTGATTGCTACTAACTTTAGGAGAAGTAAATCTCTGCTATGTCGGAGTAGCCTGAGTTAGTATTCACAGATGGTTTTCATCACTGTAGTATATTTAGATGCAACCGTTTCTATGGATTTTGTTGGGAAAATTGACTGGTTTTACTGAAGTTGTTGCTTCTCCATATCCATCAAAGTAAAAGGGAAGGAAGCACATGGGTTAATCTCTCCAAGTCTACATAACTCACAAGAGAGAACAAGGAATCAGATATAGTAATAGATTTGATGTCTTATTGCTATTGTAATCTTGGCTTAGTTGGTTAAGTCTAAATTTATGTAAGCTATGTTTCTTACAGACTTGTAATCTTTGCAATTTGTTAATAAAACTTTTCTTTAAGAGAAAAAATGGTAATCTATCTCCACATTTGCAACATGTTTATGCTTTTTCCCAACTTTCAACCACATTAGCTCATATTTTCTCTTCATTTCTATCCAAAAAAGTCTATAATTTTCATTTTGTCATTTCAAAATTCTTAAAGCTTACGTTTTTTGGTCCATTTAAGGAGAATAAGCAACGAGTTACGGTTTACTTCCGCATTCTGAGCATTTAAATAAGGTAACTATAATCACTAACTCATATTTAGTTATTTCTTGCAAAATTCAGAAATTTGCAGACAGTAGACTTCAGGTGAAGTCTCCACATTAGTAGACTTTATCTGAAGTCTCCAGGTCAACGCAGAGGTTAGTTTTACATTTGACTATTTTCTGGATTTGGAAAGTAGACTTCAAATGAAGTCTTCTCTTCGTGTTTGAAAAAAAAAAAGACGGAGACTTCAAATGAAGTCTACTGAATTCTGAGTTATTTTTGCAATTGATTAAAAATTTGACTTTTGAGTAGACTTCAAATGAAGTCTCCGCAAAAAGAGGATACTTCAAAAAAAGTCTACTTTGTGTAGAGTGATTATTTTTGTAGTTGACCAACATTAGAGTTTTTTGACCAAAAAATCTGGAAATTAATTTGAAATCGCAGACTTCAGGTGAAGCCTTCCCAAATTTGGAAGACTCCAAATAAAGTCTACGTTGGATACTCAGTAATGGGTCCTACATATGATTTTTGTGAAAAAAAAGAAAAAAAACAAATAGTAATAAAATAATGTAGACTTCTTCTGAAGTCTCCTTCATCTTCGTTGGAGACTACATTTGAAGTCTGCGATGTCGGAGACTTCACCACAAACTTCTGCATCAAAAGTCAAACTTAGTCAATTGCAAAAGTAACCTATGTTTTATTTTGTATACTTCACCTGAAGTCTACGGAATTATGTGGAGACTTGAAGTTTCAAACGACCCAGAGGAGACATAAATTGAAGTTTCCTTGTAAAATTTATTATCCAAAACAATTGCAAATATAACCTCGAGAACTGGAGACTTCTCTGGAAGTCTTCTACTTGAAACTCAATATTTAGTCAAATGCAAAAATGACCTGCGGAGACTTTTATAGAAGTCTTCTTTGATGCTCGTAAACTTCATTTAATGCCTCCAATCAGTTTCAAAGCAGACTTCATCTGAAGTCTCCCAGTGCTAATTTTTTTAAATCGAATTTTTAGTGGGTAGTAACGATACTTTTAGCTAATTAAATGGTTCTAATATTGTTTGTATAATGTTTTGCAGGAAAATAGTTCAACTACCTGTTGTTTATGGAGAGTGGGTAATGAAAGACTTGTGTTGGCATTTCGAGGTTGATAATTGCAAAGGAGGAAGAATGTTATTTATAGAGGATGAGTGTACACATGGTGAACTTCTTGGAATGGTACAAGATGATTACGATCTCGATGTGGAAACCGAAACTGTAGAGTTAACATATTCACTTCCAGTTTCAATGTTGTAAGAAATGCCACCTAATACTCCTCCAATGCACATCACAAATGATAGACAAGTTAGAAGCTTGGTTGAGTTATGTAAGTTGCACGTTGTACGTTTATGTGTTGCTGGTGGTTTTCGAGAGAGTGCAAATGAAGCATATAAAGGTGACGCAGAATGAGACCATGATGTCAAGCAATACAAACACAAAAACGAGGATGAAGATCTTTTAGAAAATCATTTGTATTATTTCTTTGATATTTTGTTCATAATATTATGTGAATAACTTAGAAAATTCTTCCTTGTCCATAAACTTACTTTTTTAAAAATTATTGAAATTAATAAAAGTTTGATATGTTTAAGAACTCTTGTAAACAAAATAACAGAAAAATTGTTTGCTTAGATATAATAACTTGTTATAATTCATGTTACATAATCAGTAATAGCCATCAATGGCAATTCCACACTTATCTACAATGTAATATTTACAATTTGTTGACAAATATTATCTACAATGTGTTCTCTTTGCTGGCCACCCGATTTCCTAGCTGCATTGGTTCCCTTATGAAAGCAAGAAGAAGAGAGTGTAATCAAGATCAACAACCACCGTCAGTTTTTAAAGAAATGAGTCTCCTTCAGAAGTGTCACTCATAAGTCTCCATATAAATCTTCTTAAAAATCGCCTTAGAAGTCTCCTTAGAAGACTCCACCAGAAGTCTCCTTAGAAGACTCCACCAGAAGTCTCCTTAGAAGACTCCACCAGAAGTCTCCTTAGAAGTCTCCTTAGAAGACTCTACAAGAAGACGCTACCAGGACACTCCACCAGAAGACTCCACCTGGAGACTCCACCAGAAGACTCCACTTGGAGACTCCACCAGAAGACTCCACTTGGAGACTCCACCAGAAGACTCCACCAGAAGACTCCACCAGAAGACTTCATCAGAAGAATCCACCAGAAGAATCCACCAGAAGACTCTACAGAAATCTAAAACAAATTATATCAAAAAGATTTCATATTTAATTAGATTAGACAAAAAAAACTAAAACTTTTCACAAGATCTAATTTCAAAAACAAATGTTTAACTAGAAAACACAAAGAAAAATCAAATCAAAAAGAACTTTCACAATAAAAAAAATAGATCTTTAACAAGAAAAGTTATATTAAAAACATCTTTCACAACAAAAGTTAAAAAAAAAAAAGATTTTTCACAAGAAATTTTTTTAAAAAATAGTTTTTTCACAAGAAAAAAAAAAGACATTTCACATCATATTCATTAAAAATGTAGTCTTTAACTAAATATAATAAAAATTAAATTTTTTCACAAGATTTCATTTCAAAAACAAATCTTTAACTATAAAGCACAAAAAAAAATCAAACTTTCACACAACTTTCTTTAAAAATAAAATCTTTTACAAGAAAGTTCAAAAAATTAGATCTTTCACATAAGATTCATTAAAAATGCAATTTCTAACTATAAAATATACAAAAATCAAAATTTTCATAAGATCTCCTTTAAAAATCGGATCTTTAACTAAAAAACACAAAAAATCAATACTTTAACAAAAAAAAAAACTCAATATTTTCCAAAACAAATCTATCTTTTTGAGAGACATGATGAATCTTGGCCATAGACAAGAGACTTCGGTGGCTGGAAGCTTCCCATGGAACATGCAAAAAAAAAGGCAAAATTTATGAGAAAATAGTGAAAAAATCTTTGATCTTGAATGAGGAGAGAAGAGTTCAAATTTCTTACATTTTGGCCAAAATGAGACATAACACGTTGGCTCGAAAAGAGACATACACGTTGAAGAAGAAGGAAGAGAAGAAGAAGGAGAAGAAAAAGAGAGAAGAAGAAGAGAGAAGATGAGAGAGAAAAAGAAATAAAAAGTGGTTAGGGTTTTTTTGCTTCTTATAAATTTGTATTTATATGTAGGTTAAATTTCTGGTTCAATCGTTAGTTAATTTTGGTTAACCTTAAACAAAATTTAATTTTCGAATTCGGAGACTTCAATTGAAGTCTTCTTTTAGAATTAGAAGACTTCATATGAAGTATCCTCTAAACCCTAAATTATAAACAAATTTCAATTTTTACAATCGTTGGTTAATTTCGGTTAACCTTAAACCAAATTTAATTTTTGAATTCGGAGACTTCAATTGAAGTCTTCTCTTGGAATTAGAAGACTTCATATGAAGTCTTCTTTAAACCCTATATTATAAACCAATTTCATTTTTTTACAATCGTTAATTAATTTCTGTTAACCTTAAACCAAATTTAATTTTAGAATCCGGAGACTTCAATTGAAGTCTTCTCATGGAATTAGAAGACTTCACATGAAGTCTCCTCTAAACCCTAAATTATAAACCAATTTCATTTTTTACAATCGTTGGTTAATTTCAGTTAACCTTAAACCAAATTTAATTTTCGAATTCAGAGACTTAAATTGAAGTATTTACTTGGAATTAGGAGACTTAATGTGAAATGATTTATATCATAAAATATTATGCTTACTTTTTGAAAAAAAACTATTTCATATATTTTAATTAAATTATTTCCGTTGTATTTGGACGTTTGTGTTTTTTTGTATATATATTTTTACATGATCACTTTTATTTTTTAGCAAATCAAAATTTTCTTTGTAGCTTTGACCCATTTGATTTATAATTTTGAATCTGATTTATAAAAAATTAGTGAGCTTAATAAAGATATAAATTTAAATATGTTAAGTAATATATGTTCATCTCTAAATATTTGAATTCATAATATATATGGAAAATGTCAACAAAATTATGATATAAAATTAGGTTGTATGACATGATTATTATATATTTATGATATATCAAAAAAATTATTATATATTTGTATGACATGATTATTTTAATTTGTTTTAGATCTCACAAAAATAGTGAGTATAGGATTTTTGTTATTAAAGATTTATAAAGCTAATTATTGTTCGAGTCGGATCTAGCATAAAGTGTTTTGATCATTCTCTTTCAAAGAATTTAGAAGGAAAAACGGGCAAAAAACTCTTAAGCTTTGGAAGAGGAAAATATGAAGTCAAAGACAATGCTGAGTTCGTTTTATTGCTTAATGTGTCTCAAAAAGATGATCCTTTTTTCGGACTTTTGCCTCTATTTATAGATTATAGAGGCGGTTTACAATCCTAAACGAATAAGGAAATATTAAAATTTGTTTATATCATAGCAAACTACCTAGATTTTAGGAAATTTTCCAAGTCGGAAAAGGAAAATTTCCATTTCTTTGTTGATGATGTGTCTTCTGAGTTTGCTCTTCTCTCTGGTGCTTATCCGAAAAGGTGCTCTTCCGAGTTGATATTTTGACAATTGAGATGGAATTTTGATAACTTTGCCGAATTCCACACTTAGCATTTTTCGGATGATTGTCTACAGTGGACCGAAGTAAAATATCGGATCCACCTCCAACAATTATTATTAAATAATAAGCATTTACCCGTTCAAATTATATATGTAATTATCATTAAAAAACGTAATTGAATCTAAATTTTGGTTCTTTTGATTTTCTTATTGTAATCTAAATTTTTGAAATGTAAATTAATATTTGACCCAATTAATTTATTAGATAATCTATTTTTTGGGTAACTCTACGGTAAAATCAAAATATGATTAGTGAAGGTTTTTTATTTGATCTATTTATAATATAACACTCATGGAATGTGATGTCATTTTTTACAAATTTAACTTAATTTTTTTAAATGTTTCTTCATAACAAATTTTAAGTTAATTCTTTAAATGTTTCTTCTTTAACAATTTTTAAAAAATGTTTTTTTAGCATTCTCCTTTTCAAAATGTGCCTCATAATACCAATTTTTATTTCCAATTTTCAAAGGAAATGATAGGTTTTGAAAAAATACATGTCAAAAGACTATTTTTGAAAATCTCCACTTCTTCTTTTAGTAGTATATATTTTATCTTATAAAAAATTATTTTTGTGGTCCAAATTTTATAATTTTAATTCAATTATTATAGTTTTAAGGATGATTAATTTGATATATGCTACATAAATTTCAACTAACCGGAAATTAGTGGTCAAAATTCAAAACTATAATTTAAAATTTTAGCTATACAATAAATATATTATATATTTATATATAATATATCAAAAATGAACTCTTTATATAAATGTTTCATAAAGCTTATATAATAGGTGAAATTTCAAAAATACTCTTTTTAATATATCTTTATTCAAAACCAAAAAAATAGGCATCATAAAATACTTTTTGAAAAATGACATGTCAAAAAAGACATTTATTAAAATTTCTCTATATATATGATAAATATATGTTAATTAGTTACATAACTTTAGATATATGACAAATATTAAAAATGTATGCTAAATATATTAAAAGTGACTCCGTATATAAATACTATATATGTTTGACATTTTGTATATAAAAATATGTTACATAGAGCTTATATGATAAAACTATTGTCATTAGTTATATAACTATAGATACATGATAAATGTAAAAGATATGTTGAATATATTAGAAATGAACCATCAATATTCACGATATATATATACATATATATATATATGTTTATTAATTATAGATTAATGTATTAATTTTTGGGGGAATTTCAAAAATATTTTTTTTGACATGTCCTTTATCGGAAAATACATTTTCTTTTAGAAATAGGAAGAAAGAAATATGCATGAGGGAGTATTTTTTGAGAAGAGACATATCAAAAAGGGCGTTCTTCAAAATTACTCTTAGTTTAATTCTTATATATTTGACAAATAATCAATATTATATTATTATTGATTATTTCAAAGATTTTTTAATTAATTATAATTGTCCAAATTTAATATTTAAAAACTGTAGATAATTCATTAATTAATTGGATAATAATATGTATTATGATTTTGTAATAGTGGTTACTATAATATCTTACAAAATTCAGGTTATTTATACAATTTTTTGTAATTGTATTCTACTTTAATATAATACACTAGATCTGACCCGCATGTTGATGGTGGATCTGAGAAATCTAAGTATTGAACTCAGCAAGTTTATCGGAATCTAAACTCGGGAGAATTCCTTCTCAGTAGCATGCTGAAACTTGAAAAAAGTCGGACAACATGTCAGCAAACAAAAAAATGGAAATTTTCCTATTCTAACATGAAAAATTTCCGAAAATCTAGCAAGAATTTTCTAGATACGATCTTATCCAGAAATTTGTATATTTTCCTTTATCTAATCTACTTTGTAATCGTCTCTATGGTATATAAATAGAGGGGGGAGGTCCTTCAAAAAGTGGATCCGCTTTTGGCTTTAGACATTAAACAATACACTGTACTCGGCAACCATCCTATTCACAATACAGTTCTTGTTCTCCAAAACCCTGAAAGAATTCTTGCCCAATCTTCCCTCTTTTGATCAGAATCGTGGACTTAGCTTCTCATGCTAGACCCAGTTTGAACAGTTGGTGCCATCTGTGGGGAAGACATCGAAGGAATTCTTTACATAGGAACAAGGAAGAGCACGTGAAATAGAGGATGGAGAAAGATGAAGTAATCGTCAGCTCACCCGGAAGGAGGAACCTTATCCTCCAAGAAAACATTGATCCGACTCTCGGATCATCCTTGAACTCTGTTCAAACTTAGGATGAGAACCGAGAAAACTCTCAGGAAGTTGCCGCCCTCCCCAGTCCGCCTCAAGGATCACTTTTAATCGAAAATTTAGTGCGCAACATGATAACGCAATTCGAAGCTTCCGATCGAAGAAATTCGGAATGATTCGACAGAATTGAGTCTCTTCTAAACGAAAGTAGCCTCCCATCTACGCAAAACAATTGGCCAGATGGAGAAGTATTGGCTAGCGTCCAAAGAAATCTGTTTGGAACAGTTCCGAGTCCACAACCAACTAACATAATTGGACCAAGGCAGATTTCAACGTCAAATGCATCAAGACAGCAAACACCGATTACAATGAATATGGCAGTCGTATATAGGATGATGGAGGACATGCGATCTCAATTCCGTCAAGCTACCGTCACGGCACCAGAGATTGGGCGAATTTTAACTCAAACTCGAAACTCTCCCTTCGCGCCAAGGCGAAAAAGGGTCTCGGTAAATCGGGGACCACGAATAAGGTGCCCTACATACGATTGGACTTCTGACCTAATCGAATTCATGAGTGCTTTCAACATCATGATGAACGGGATAACCAACAATCCCGACCAGGAGGACACATCTTACTGCCAACTCTTTGCGGAGAATCTAACCGGCGACACCCTAGTATGGTTTACCAAATTACCAATTGGATCGATCGAGAGCTTTAATCAACTCACCGAGTTGTTCATGAAGCAATACACCTTATTCGTCTACCAAGATACTTCTACAGTAGAGTTACGGTCCTTGAAACAAGGATTTGATGAGTACCTAAAGTTGTAGCACGAGGGATTTAAGAAAATCTTGACTAAAGCCAAAGTCAGCGATGACATGGCCATTGTTAAGAACCGAAATGGTTACGGAAGAGGCCTTGCGGAGATATCTCTTTGTAAATCGGCCCATTACGATCTCAAATGCCTTTTGCAGAGCAGCGAAGCTTGCAGACTACGTAGAGGAGAAACAAATCCTCGCCTAAACAAAGAAACTTCATCGAGACTCATGAGCTAAAGAGTCGAGAGAAGAATACCATGAGCTGAGACAACATAGTTACAGAGGAAAAAAAATCTCGACAACAGCTTTCCAAGTCGGCAAAACTGACGGCTCAACTTGTAAAAGACCGTTCAACAACACTTACAACATAAGTGAATATTGTGCCTTTCACAATAGGACTGGTCATTCCACTTCAAAGTGCAAACAGTTACAAGAACTACTTGCCGAGAAATTTATCAAAGGAGAGTTGAATCTTTTCGAAGAAGAAACTCAGAAGTTCAAGGCACAAAAGCGAAAAGAAGCCGAGTTGTGAGAAGGAGCTTACAAAGTGGTAAACCAAGACAGCAGTGCCTAAGAAAAACCAAAACGACAAAAACAAGATAGGGAGACCAAAGAATCGGAATCCCCAAGAGTGGAGGTCAATGTAATCATGTGAGGATTACAATTTTGTGACGACACTATAAGGTCAATTAAGAGGTACGAACAGAAGGTTGTAACAACAGTCAAACTTAATCCAGTCCAAGAAAGCTTAGGACCAGTTGATTCAGAAGTTACATTCACTGCCAAGGATATTGAAGGAATAAGCTTCCCACATAACGACTCACTAGTCGTAAAATTACGAGTAGCCGACTGTGATGTATCGATACATGCAGTTTGGTAGATCTAATCTTTAAGGAGATGTTGGATAAGATGGCTTTACCAGACGCACGACTTGAACCAGTGGAAAGAATATTGCCTGCATTCGATGGAAGCATGATAAATGCAGTCGGAATTATCAAGTTAGCAGTCCGAGTTACCAGAATTACTAGATGGATTAAGTTCTTGGTAGTAGATAAACCGCCAATTACAATATGATACTTGGGACACCTTGGATCCATACAATGAAGAGAATCCCACCGAGCTACCATTAGTGTGTGAAAATCCTGACAAGCGAAGGAGTTTACACGCTTCAAGGAGATCAAAAGATGTCTAGGAAATGCTTTATCGATAAATTGAAGTCACGTAACGAATCTTGCATGATCACGGCGACTGTGAAAAGCAAAGCATTAACAGAACCTCCCGTTCCATAAAAGCCAGACTAATCTAGCGTCGAACTCGTCACCATCAATCTCACCGACACGTCCAAATGTGTCAATATTGGGGTCAATCTGAGTAAGTAGATTAGAGACAAGTTGATCCAACTTCTGGAATAAAACGTAGCAACATTCGCGTGAATGACTAAAGATATGCCTGGAATCAATCCAAAGATTACAAACCATAAATTGAATGTTGATATGACTTACAAGCCCATCAAGCAAAAGTGAAGAAAACTAGGGCCAGAAAGAACAAAGGCTGTAATCGATGAGGTTAAAAAGCTAACCGAAGTCGGGTCAACTGTCAAAGTCCAATACCCGGAATGGTTAGCTAACCCGGTTGTTGTTCCCAAGAAGAATGGAAAGTGGCGAGTATGTGTGGACTTCACGGACCTTAACAAATCTTGTCCAAACGATAGTTTCCCACTGCCAAATATTGACAGAATTGTCGAAGCAACTACCGGTAATGAACTCTTTTCATTCATGGACACCTTCTTGAGGTATAATCAAATTCGGATGCACCTGGACGACATGGAGAAAACTTCTTTCATCACAGAACGCGGAACTTACTGCTATGAAGTACTGCGAAGGAATGTGCGCAATATGCAGTCAAATACGACAAATGTCAATGATATAAGCATATCATCCACGCCCCAACTGAAGAGCTGACTTCAGCAGTTATGCCATATCTGTTTATGCGGTGGGCAATAGACATAGTCGGACCATTGCCCTCATCTCGGCAAAAGCGTTTTATGCTTGCACGACAGATTACTTATCAAAATGGGTCAAAACAGAGACTTATTCGCACATCAAAGACAGAGACGTAGTCAAGTTCGTGTGGAAGAACATAATTTACCAAAATGGGCTGCCTTACGAGAATGTAAAAGACAACGAATCTCAATTCATTTCGGCGAAGTTCACTAACTTTTGTTCCAGATGGAACATTCGAGTGAGCAAATCCACTCCACAAAACCCACAAGGAAATGGGCAAGCCAAGGCAATAAACAAGAAGATCATAGATGGAATAAAGAAAAGGATCTCGGAAAAGAAAAGAAATTGGGCTTCTGAGTTGGATGGCGTGTTGCGGTCTCATCGGACAACACCAAGACGCTCAACGAGAATAACTTCTTTATCTCTCTCTCACGGTATGGGGGCAATGGCCCTAGCAGAAGTAGTAGTACCGACTATATGTCGAGAACGTCTTCCCGAAGACAAAATTTAAATAATGTAGCAATGGAAACCATCATCGACGCCTTGGAGGAAGAACGCAATGAGGGACTTCTCCGAGTACAGAACTATCAACAACAAGCTGCAAAGTACTAGAATAAGAAAGTTCGTGGAAGAAAATTTAACAGTAGGAGATATAGTACTCCGGAAAGTGTTTGAAAAGACAGCAAAAGTTAATGCAGGAAAACTCGGCGTCAACTGGGAAAGCCCGTATATCATCTGTGAAATCATAAAACCAGGAATCTACAAAATCACAACCATGGAAGGAGAGATGGTTCCGGGAAGTTGGAACTCCATCAACTTGAAACGATACTACTATTGAAGATATGCCAACTCGGCAGACTAAATGCGTTACTTGACGCATCCTCATCTAATTAATTATGTAAACAGAACTACGTATTGGCTTGATCCATGTGGGGTAAGTAGGTAGCCTTCTGGTGCACCTATAACTAAATAGAATTTTTAAGTCCCAATCTCGGGTTCCAAAAAAAAGGGTTACACCCTTACTCCCAAAAAAATCGAGATCAGATTCTCGCGAAACTGAGTACAATTCTACACAAAATATGCCGAGATCAAATTCTCGGAAAACATTCAAAGTCAAGTCTTAAAACCTCACCAGATCGTAAAATCCCGCCCAATATTACCAAATCTTAAAACTTCACTGGGTCAAAAAACCCCGCTCTATAAGCTAACTCATAAAACCTTGTCGAGACAGAATTCTCGTTACTAATAAAGCTAAGTCTCAAACACCACGTAAGCCTAGACCCAATTTCTCACAAATCTCAAAATCGAGACCTAATTGTCAGAAATAAAACACAAGATCAAATTCTCGCAGATAGACAAAGTATACCTTTGTACAGATTTTCCGAGGTGAAATACTCGATAAGATGAAACATAATTTTGTACAGATTTACGAGATTAAGTTCTTAAATAAAAACAGAACATAGTTTTGTACACATAAATAAATGTTTTTTTGATTGAAAATAAAAGCGACATTGCTTTGAAGGTTATTTCTGTGGTCAATATTCATTAAACTTAAACTGAGTCTTAAAATCTCAGCTTTAAACGCCAAACAATGAAATTTTTCTCCTAACAAATGGGATCGAACTCTCAAACTTAAGAGAAAAACTTAGCTAACACACAAAAACAAGAAAAAACCTCGGGAGTTAAACTTCGTACATGTCTAATTATCATACAAAATTACAAGACAATTTTTTAGCAAGTTCTCATGTTCGGATTTCAAAGTTGAAATGAATTACAATATCATATTAAGCAAAATAACAACGTTGTTCATTATAAAGGTAAATAATTACAAGGCAATTACCGATTACAATGATCAAAAAGATCACTTATAAAAAGAAAAACTACGATTACAAGAATCAAAGAGTTAACTTATAAAAAGCTGAACGGCAGTTACAAGAATCAAAGGGATGACTCTGAAAAATACAAAAATTCAGACAAAAAAGAGGAATACTAATTCCTAGTATGATCTTTGTTGTTTGACACTTCCCCAATCTCGAAAACCAGAACGACCAAGTCTCCAGTAAGTAACAGCGTAAAGTTCTCCCTGTTGATAGCCTCCTTGGACCATTCACTTTAGCAGTTATCGAGTCATTAACTGCTGAAGAAATGTTGACACCCCGAGCATAGAGCAGTTCGAAAGCACTCTTCGACCCAAGATATTGGGCGTAAACCAACCGAGCCTCCAGTTTCCTATCCAGATCATTAAACCAAATAGTGATTCAGTTGAAGCACTTAGAAAATTGATCCTGAAGATCTTGAAAGATCTTTTTCTTCTCGTCAAAGAGAACCTGGTGAAGTCGGGAGTCGAAGTTTTCCCTTATAGAGTCCAACTCGGTCTGGAGCCCTTGAAGCTTGTGATTGGCTTTCTCGGTAGACTTAAAGGCTGTGTTTCGGTCTGACTCAGCGCACTTAAGTGACTCTGTCAAAGCCGCATTCTGTTCCACCAATCCGATGACGTTTTCACGCTTAACCTTCAACTCGTTCTTCACACAAGCAAGTTCTTTTTCGGTGGCAGTAAGTCGGGACCTCGCCCTTACTGCATTGAGTTGGGTTTGGCAAAATCGGACAGAGTTCCTTTAGACACTCCTATCCGGATCAGCGCGGGACCTCTCGTGCTGAAGCATAAAGCTGTTCAGGTAGGCGATAAACTACAAAAACTTCGACAAAGTAAAGTTAGAAGATTCGAAACAAAAAAAAAAATGATGGAACTAACTCAAAAAAAGAATAACTTACCCAAAACAGAAGATATGCAACCTCTTCATATTCCTCCCGAATCTCCATTTGGTACGGAAAAGGGAGACGCTATAATGATATCCTGATCTTACGCATCAGATCAGCACATTCTGTCTGAAACTCCAAATCGACCTTGGATCAGAATGATCATGGGTGATACGGAAGTCAGGAACACATCTTCCTCTCCCCCGAGAAACACCAGAAGCATTACCATGGGTAACGACTCCAAGAGAAGCAGTCCTAGGTGGTTCAGTCCTTGGCCTTTTCGCAGGTCGTGAAGTTCCACTACCAGAACTTCAACGATGTCCTGAGTAGGTGCAGAAGAAGATCTAGTCACTCTAGAAGATCCCCCAGTAGAACGAGTTTCCATTCCATCGAGAGCAGCGTCCATACGTTCTACAACATTGGGAAGTTCAAAATTATCAAGACCCATTTTCGTTTAAAGTACTCGAAGTATATTTGAAGTTCTAGGAAAACTCAAGAGAAAGAGATAAATATGAAGTCAGAAAGATTAATTACAAAATGAAGTGATTGGTAAAAGAGTGATGGTGCGGTATTTATAGGAATTTATTGGAAACCGAAGCGACGCCAAATAGTAATAATTACTCAGCACCAAAAATTAAGGAAACCGCCTCAAATAACCCAATTGCAGAGTGACACATGGACCGAAAATTCTAGAAGCGGAGAACTTCTCGACTCGGAAACTCTGCAGCAGTTTTCCGAGTCTGGGGGGACAATTGTTGGAGGTGGATCTGAGATCCTACTTCGGTCCACGGAAACAATGCGCCAAATTCTAAGTATTAAACTCGGCAAGTTTATCGGAGTCTTAACTCGGAAGAATTCCTTCTCGGAAGCGCCCTGAAACTTGAAGGAAGTCGGACGACACGTCAACAAACAAAGAAATAGAAATTTTCCTATTCCAACGTGGAAAATTTCAAAAAATCTAGCAAGAATCTTCTAGATACGGTCTTATTTAGAAATTTGTATATTTTCTTTTATCTAATCTACTTTGTAACCGCCTCTATGGTCTATAAATAGAGGGGGAGGTCCTTCAAAAAGAGGATCCGCTTTTGGCTCTAGACATTAAGCAATACATTGTACTCAGCAACCATCCTATTCGCAATACACTTCTTGTTCTCCAAAACTCTGAAAGAATTCTTGCCTAATCTTCCCTCTTTTGATCAGAATTGTGGACTTAGCTCCTCGTGCTAGACCCGATTCGAACACCGCGCCAAGGTCCAACTTTACTCTTATAATTGGATCGAAAAGGTCCAATCCATAGCCAAAGCCTATATCCTAAATTCCTTTTTTTCGTCCCCCCAACATCAGGGAGGAATCAAATCGGTGCCTGAACATTTGTAAAGTGACTACTACCATTGAGCCACCTGTCTTCGACAAATATTTATAGTAATTAAATAAATAAAAGTAAAAAAAGTATATTAACTATATATTATGTAAGAAAATTAATCATAGTAAATATATTAAAAATTGCAAATTAAATATGTATACCACCTACCATAATACACATATACATATTTCAAATTAAAAATTGCAAATATGTATACCACCTACACATCAATTGTTTGTGAATACAACAAGTACAATTTGAATGTTATATTAGTATGATTTGTATACCTTTGAAAATATTAATTTTAGCAAATCAGATTAAGCAAATAACGACTGCAAAAACTGAATGTACAACATTTTACATGCAAGACGTATTGATCAAAAGGGATTATATCCGGTATTGACGAGAAGGACCAAACCGAGATAGACCAT
>OVAX01000723.1:0-66761 GCA_900406405.1 Lepidium africanum | reverse complement strand
GACGAGTTCAAAACCTGCAACTCACGTCATCTTCATCATCCTCCACGCCATTCAAGCTGCAACATCTTTATCACTATTCACGTCATCCTTGCAGCCTACATACACATCATAGGATCATCATCCATCTTCGTCACTTACCTACAGCACAAGCATCATCAATTCATCAAAAACCTGCAACTAAATCATCATCACCATAATCACGAGTTCATCACCTCCATTCATCAAAATCCAGCAGCCTTTGGAGAGTTAATCCTAGGGAGAATCTCATCATAAATCCATGTGATCAAGATGAATCTAGCATTAAGAGCACATAGATAGGAGGTTCTAACAATCCTAAGCATCAAACAACCATAGCCAAGCCCTAGATATAGCCAAAACCTAAATCATTCTAGAAGACTACTCACTCATGATCAAATTAAAATCAAACAAGAAATAAAAGCAATGTATAATGAAAAAGGCTAGAGAAAAAACAAGAAATTCTTAATTAGATTAAGAAATTACCCAAAAATATGGATCATCCAAGTGGATCTCAATGTTTGTTCTCAACCACCTTCAAAGATGTTCTTGAGAGAAAAGAGAGAAAAACTATTGTTAGATCTTAAAAACTTAAGATAATGAAAATCATAATGTGCTTGGTGGTCCATCCATGTATTTATACCCCTTGGGATTAGGGTTTTAAGTCACTTATATCAAACCAACTAAATTGGGACAAACCGGTTTTAACCGAAAAAAAAAACCAAAGCAAATTGTTGTAGTTCACGCATATTGGGCAATGCATGTTGCATTTGTTGTCCGCGGATGTCATTTCCTTCCCGCGACCAGTGCAGGTCGCGGGCCTGGTCGCGGCCTGCTTCTGCGGGTGACGTTCCATACCCGCGACTAGTGCAAATCGCGGGTCTGGTCGCGGCCTGGCTTTTGCGGGTAACAGTGGGTTCCCACGACTAGTGTAGGTCGTAGATCTGGTCACGGCCGGTCCATCTCTTCGGGCCGTGGCCGGCCTTTGTTCATCTCTTCGGGCCGTGACCTTAGCAGGTTGGCCGCGGCCGGCCTTCCCGACTTTAGCCAATTTTACAAGCTTTTCTCCGGGCCTTCTCCTCTTTAGGCATAAGTCCACTCTCCAAGCATCCAACTTCATCATTTGAGCTCCAATCTCCATAACGTAAGGTCCCAATCACCTAGAAAGACCGAAAAACAAGAAAATATGCTAATGCAAAGCCTAAGGACTCTAATGCGTGAAAATGACCCTATGTGAACCTAAAATGATATGTAATGTAACAAAATGACTAGAAAACGATGCTAAAATGAAATGAAAACTAGGCTAAATATGAGACACATCAACTCCCCCGGACTTTCCTTTTGCTTGTCCTCAAGCAAACAAGACAATAAACCGAAGAAGAGGTTGAGACTGGGAATTCAAAGCCAAAGCCATATTGATGCAATGCTAAGCTCAATAACCAAGTTAGTAATTCTAAGGTGCAAAGCGAGCAAGTTTACTTAAAAATCTTAGCCATACCCATCACAACTTAACTCAAATTCAACCTCAATCTACACAATGCATTTAAATCCACTAACCCTTTTAACATTCATTAAAATTTCAAACCGTGAATCATACTATGCAAATTTAATGACCTCATTTGGCTAAGGGTAAGGTTAAGAGATAAAAAATGATCTCTTCATCCATGAGGCTCAATGTGTTCAATGTAGGGATTTCTTTATGAATGAAATGAGCTTTAGAAGAATGTTAAAGGTCCAAGCCAATCTATGCATACAAAGATAGAATCTCATATACCCAAGTACCCAAAATTGAGCCAAACCTAAAGCTAAATCTAATCTCCAATGATCCTAGTTTTCTACCTTTCTGTCAAAAGGCAATTTCCACCTCTTTTCATTCCCTTTTTGGATCAACTTACCTCTAATCTATGCATACAAAAATGCTTATTTACCAATATGTTATATGATTGGTAACATAATTTGGAAAGCCGCACCACGTAGGATAAAACGTCCCGCACATAGACCACCAATCAAACACTATAGTCATAAAAGTAGGGCGGTGCATAATTACTTGTTACTCGGTTTATACTCGCTATTCGGTTTGTATTTGACTCAAAAAGTTAAGTATTCGATAGAGTTAAGTCATATAATAAGTATGTTAATTTCAATACTCACAAGTACAAGTCAAGTAATAAGTATCGATAAAATTTTTAATATTCGGCTTGTTAGTATTTGACTCATGATTTTATAACTATAAATGTTTGAAGTTTAAGGTTTTATTATATACATAAAAACTTAATTGATAAATTTTTGAAATAATTATGTGTTAAATTTAATAATTGTAGGATAGCAAAAATCTTCTTTTTGTTGGGAAAGGGGGCAAAACATACCAAAGTTTTTTTTCAAATGATAAAAATATTAAACTAAACACAGATATTATATGGATAGTAAAAGTTTTGACTAAAATAATAATAGTCTTGATATATTTATTTTATATAAAATATAATTTTAAACAATTACAAACCGGGTCAACTAACTTACAAGTATTCTTATTTTTAATAAGTAGTTATTCTAACAAATACATTTTTTTTTGATAAAAAATTTTATTCTAGCAAGTACTTAAACAAGACAAGTTTAAATATTAAATGTTATTATTAAACCAAATAATAAATATATAAAAATAAGTAAATATTTTGTTCGTGCCCAGCCCAATCATAAAAGTATTACCAATGAAAATTTAGACCGATTGAATTTAACGTGCTGATTACGTTTTAGAATCTGAGTTAATTTTACTCATAATGATGGATGGAAGTCACGTGCCAAACGATCTTTACCGCTCACCAACGGCACGCGTAGCTCTCACGCTTGGTGACCCAATTCTCTCTCGTAGCCAATCCAAATTAGTTCTTATTTTTTAATTTACAAAATGAGCTTTTTGTACTCTACGCGTGTAAAACTTTTACATACCGAACTTAACCGGAAAATTAAAGAACCGTTATGGATCATACATGATTTTAAAAAATTGGTGCTAGGTTGATAGTTTATCCCTTAATAAATGATTGATATTGGATTTAACGTAACATATGTTTGAAAATTTTGAAATGATTATAGGAACACTAGTGTGGTTATTGTAAATTGATATTGTTGGTTTAATTATACCGAAAAATAATTATTATTACCCAAGAAAAGAGAAAGAAGAGAAGAGAGACGAGCAAAAGAAAAAGAAAAGACCAAAACTTTGAGGAACACTTTCATTTTCTTCCCATCAAAACTTCCTTTTATCCTCTTTTTTGCATCGCATTGAAGAGATAGAAAGATAAAACAAGAACTGAATCAACATCCGATTACGAATCTTTGTTCCAGATTGTGAGGAGGAGTGGGAAAAAAGAAGATAACTATTGGGGGTTTCTAGTTTTTTTCTGTTTCAACCCTAATCTCGAAGAATTGGATTTTTCCTATATGCATTTCTAATTTCCGGTGGATTAAAAGGTTCTTTTTGGAGGGCACGAAATTATCATTTTTTTAAAAAAGAGAGGATGAGATGTTTTTTTTTTTGAGGTGGTGTCGGGGTTGAGAGATTGTTAAAGTTAGGGTTTTGGTATCCAAATAGCGATTATTAATGGAGCCTCATGTGGGAAACAAGTTTCGGCTTGGCCGGAAGATCGGAAGCGGTTCATTTGGGGAGATCTATCTTGGTTTGTATCTTATCAATTGATTCGTTTACCGTTCAAAATGTTATAATTTTTTGGATTTGAAATTATGAATTAGAATATCTTAAATCCCTAATATTGTTGTTGAAATGTGGTTCATTTATGTACTCATATTCATACGAATGAGGAAGTCGCAATCAAACTTCTGAGTCCTGCTGCAAACTTTTTTTTTCCGGTTGTTTGTGTGAAGATTATTCTTGTAGAATGAGAGTACTATGTTTACTTTTAAAATGACATGTTAGATTAACTTTTCAAGTTAGATTTGGACATGTAATAGAGGTTATGAGCATTTATTGAGTTACTTGAGTTCGATCAACATTGATGATGGTACAAAAGTATAATCGTCAGTTATCTTGCAAAACCTCAGTCATATTTGTTCGAACCGGGTCTAGCACAAATAGTTAAGTCCACGATTCTGATTAAAAAAGGGCAAAGATTCTTTTAGAGCTTTGGAGAAAAAGAAGTGTATTTCTCTCGATGAAATAGAAACTCGTCCTTTTGGGGATCTTCTAGAGTGACCAGATCTTCTTCTGTGCCTACTCGGGACATCATTGAAGTTCCTTCAAATTCTAGTCGTGGAACTTCATGACCTGGGAAAAGGCCAAGGGTTGACCTGCTTAGGAACGCTTCTCCTGTAGTCGCTACTCCTGGAGTCGTTACCCGCGGCAGTGCCTCTGGTGTTTCTTGGGGGAGAGGAAGGGGTGTTCTTGACTTCTATTTTACTCACGACCATTCTGATCCAAGGTCGATTTTGTAGTTTCGGACAGAAAGTGCTGATCTGATGCGTCATTAGAGCGTCTCCTTTCTTTGGATCAAATGGAGAATTAGGAGGAATACGAAGAGGCTGCGTATCTGCTATTTTGGGTAAGTTCTTTTCCGAGTTTAGTTCCATCATATTATTTTTGGCTTTAAATCTCCTAACTTTGCTTTATCGAAGTTTTTGTAGTTTATCACCTTCATGAACAGCATTATGCTTCAGCGCGAGAGATTCCGTGCTGACCCAGACAGGAGTGTTCGGAGGAACTCTGGCCGAGCTGGCCAAACCCAACTCGAAGCACTGGAGGCGAAGTCCCGACTTACTACCACCAAAGAAGAACTCGCTCGTGTGAAGAACGAGTTGAACGTTGAGCGCGAGAATGTCATTAGATTGGTGGAACAGAATGTGGCTTTGATGGAGTCGCTTAGGTGCACTGAGTCGGACCGGAACATGGCCTTCAAGTCTACCGAGAAGGCCAATGACAAACTTCAGGGACTCCAGACCGAACTGGACTCTATAAGGGAAAACTTCGGCTCCTGACTTCACCAAGTCCTAAATTACGAGAAGAAAAAGATCTTCTAAGATCTTCAAAATCAATTTTCCGAGCGCTTTAACCGAATTGCTGCTTGGTTTAATGATTTGGATAGGAACCTGGAGGCTCGGTTGGCTTATGCCCAATATCTTGGGTCGAAGAGTGCTCTCGAACTCCTCTCTGCTCTGGGTGTCAACATTCCTTCAGTAGTTATCTACTCGATGACTGCTAAAGTGAATGAGTCCAAGGAGGTTATCGACAGGGAGAACTTGAGGTTGTTACTTCCTGGAGACTTGGTCGTTCTGATTTTCGAGATTAGGGAAGTGTCAAAAAGCAAAGACCAGACTAGGAACTAGGGTTCCCCTTTTTTTTTGTCTGAATTTTTGGATTTTTTCATAGTTATTCCTTTGATTCTTGTAACCGCCGCTTGGCTTTTTATAAGTCATCTCATTGATCCTTGTAATCATAGCTCGGCTTTTTGTATAAGTCATCTCTTTGATTTTTGTAAGCGGCAATTGCCATGTAATTATTTACATGTATAATAAAAATGTTGTTTTTTTTTGTTATAATGATATTTTAATTCATTTTGACTTAGAATTATGAATATGAGAACTTGTTTATAAAGGTTATCTCGTAATTTGTATGATAATTGGACAAGTACGAAGCTTAATTCTCGAGGTCTTTTCTTGTTTCTGCACATTAGCTACGCTTCCGTCCTAAGTTTGAGAGTTTGATCCCGATTTTGGAAAGAGAAATTTCACTGTTTGACATTTTAAGCTGAGGTTTTAAGACGCAGTTTAAGTTTTTGAGAATTTCAACCTCGGAAACAAACTTCATAGCAATGTCATTTTTTTTTTGGAGAACGTTTTTGTTTAAATGTACAAAACTACGTTCTGTCTTGGTTTGACAACTTAATATCACAAATCTATACGAAATTAGGTTTCATTTTATTGAGGGTTTGTCCTCGGGGAATCTGTACAAAGCTATGCTTTGTCTTTGTGTGGGAACTTGATCCCGTATTTGCGAGAACTAGGTCTCGGCTAAGTGTAAGAATTAGATCTCGTGTTTGTTTGTGAGAACTAGGTCTCAGTTTTAGGATTTGTGAGAGTTAGATCTCGGCTTATATGTGAGGTGTGGGACTTGGTTAGAAGAGGATGCATCAAGTAGTGCATCTAAATTATCGAGTCGGCGTATCTTCTATAGTATTATCGTTTCACAAGTTGATGGACTTCCAACTTCGCGGAACCATCTCTCCTTCCATAGTTGCAATCTTGTAGACTCCTGGTTTTATGATTTTGCAGATGATATACGGCCCTGTTGGCGCCGAGTTTTCCTGTGTTAAGTTCAATTGTGCTTTCAATCATTTTCTGGAGTACTAGATCTCCTACTGCAAAGTGTCTTCCATGAACTTACTTATTGTAGTACTTTGCAGCCTGTTGTTGATAGTTCTGTACTCAGAGAAGTGCTTCGTTGCGTTCTTCGTCCCAGTCGTCGATGCTGATTTCCATTGCTTCATTGTTTGGATTTTTGTCTTCGGGAAAACGTTTTCGACGCATAGTTGGTACCACTACTTCTGTTGGGGCCATTGCTTCTATTCCGTGAGAAAAGGAGAAATGAGTTCTTTTGGTTGAGTGTCTTGGTGTTGTCCGATACGACCACAACACGCAATCTAACTCGGAAGCCCAATTTCCTTTATTTTCCGAAAACCTTTTTTTTAATTCCATCTATGATCTGCTTGTTCGTTTCCTCGGCTTTCTCGTTTCCTTGTGGGTTTCACGGAGTGGATTTGCTCAATAAAAGTTAGAGAACTTCGCCTAGATGAATTAAGATTCGTTGTCTGCTACAATCTCGTAAGGTAGCCCATATTGGCAGATTATGTTCCTCCACACGAACTTGACTACGTCTTTGTCTTTGATGTGCGAATAAGCCTCTGCTTTGAACCATTTTGAGAAGTAATCTGTCATGACAAGCATAAAACAATTTTGCTGAGATGACGGCAACGGTCCAACTATGTCCATCACCCACCGCATAAAGGGGTACGTCATACCTGCTGAAGTTAGCTCTTCAGTTCGGGCATGGATGATATGCCCATGTCGTTGACATTTGTCACATTTGGCTGCATATTGTGCACAATCCTTCGCCATCATCGGCCAATAATACCCGAGAGTTCGGATCTTGTGCACGAGTGATCTTCCACTGTTGTGATTTCCACTAGCTCCATCATGTGTCTTTTTAATGATTTCATTGATCTCGTCACCATTAATGCAAGTAAGGAGGATTCCATTCGTACTTTGCCAGTACAACATTCCATCGACTTGGGCATAGAAAGCGCACTTGGCTTTGAGTCGGTGAGCTGCCCATTTGTCCTCTGGTGTTTCTCCATCCATAATGTACGCAAGAATCTCATCTTGCCAGTTGATCTTCTGTTCGCTGGATTGTTCAATATCTGGCATCTCGATGTCGAAGTCATCCCCAGTTTCAGTTATTGCCGAGACAAGTCCAACATCTCCTTTCGGTAAACTTATACTTGGTTGGTATATACTTTCGACTTGTATTTTCCTCCTTTGAATGGGATCTGTTGTAGATGCGAGAGTTGCTAAGGCGTCCGTTGAAGAGTTGTCAGATCGGGAAATTTTGTTTACTTTGAATTTCAGATCCTTTGTCAAATCCTTGACAACTTTGAGGTATGATTCCATCCGGTCGTTCTTGGTATCATAGCCTCCATTCACTTAGTTGACTACTAGTTGAGAATCACAATAACATTCTACTTCAGTTGCCCCGATCTCTTTGGCCAGCCTGATCCCTACGATCAATGCCTCATATTCTGCTTCTTTGTTGGATGCAGGAAACGCAAGTCAGAATGATTGTTCCAAGATTTCTCCTATTGGACTTTCAAGTCGAATTCTGATTCTCGAGCCATGTTGCGACAATGATCCGTCAACATAAATCTTCCAAGTCTGAAGAACTTTGTCTGATTCTAAGGGTTCCAAGTCGGGGGCCAGCTCAATTAGAAAGTCAGCCAGTACTTGAGACTTTGCACTCGTTTTTCCTTTAAACTCGATGTCGTATTCACTTAATTCGATGACCCACTTAGTTAGTCTTTCGAACTGATTCAAACTATGTTGAATCGTTCGTAGCAAGTGATTGATTAACACAATTACAGTGTAAGATTGGAAGTAAGGTCATAACTTCCTTGCCGAGATCACCACTTCTAACACGAGTTTCTCAATAGTCGAGTATCTGGTTTCGACTTCGACCAAAGATTTGCTTGTGTAGAAAATTGGATGCTGAGTTCCTCTGTCGTCTCGAACTAGCACGCTACACACTGCTGATGTTGATACTGCAATGAATAAGTATATGGGCTCTCCGTCTTCGGGTTTCGCAAGAATAAGTGAAGTTGAAAGATACTCCTTTAACTCAGAAAAGGCATTCTCACACCTCTTGTCCCACTTGAACTATTTGTTTCCCCGTAATAAGTTGTGAAATGGGAGACACTTATCCGTTGAGCGCGAGATGAAACGATTTAGAATGGCTATTCGACCAGTTAACCTCTGAACCTCCGTGTTGTTCTTCGGGGAAAGTAGTTCTTGGATTGTTTTAATTTGTTTTGGGTTTGCTTCAATTCCCCTTTGTGTGACTATATAACCAAGAAATTCTCCCGAGGTTACTCCGAAGGTGCACTTTGCCAGATTAAGCTTCATCTGATATTCGTTTAATGTTTGAAAACATCGTACTAGATGTTCGACGTGATCTTCTGCTTTAAGAGACTTGACTAGCATGTCATCAATGTAAACTTCCATTGTTTGTCAGAGTTGCTTGGCAAACATCTTGTTGACTAATCTCCGGTAAGTCGCTCTGATATTCTTTAAACCGAATGGCATTAATTTATAACAGTTAGTTCTGCATTCTGTGATGAACGAAGTTTTCTCCATGTCGTCCGAGTGCATCCGAATTTGATTATACCTGAGAAAGCGGCCATATGAAAGGAGTTCATTTCCGGCAGTTGTTTCGACAATTCTGTCAATATTTGGTAATGGGAAACTATCCTTTGACAAGCTTTGTTGAGGTCGGTGAAGTCCATATATACTCGCCACTTTCCGTTCTTCTTGGGAACGACAACCGGGTTAGTTAACCATTCCGGGTATTGGACTTCGACGATTGATCCGGCTTCGGTAGCTTTTTGACCTCATCAATTACAGCCTTTGTTCTTTCTGGCCCTAGCTTTCTTCGTTTCTGCTTGATGGGCTTGTTAGTCAGATCAACATTCAATCTGTGGCTTGCAATCTTCAGATTGATTCTAGGCATATCTTTAGTCGTCCACGCGAATGTTGCTACATTTTGTTCTAGAAGTTGGATCGACTTGTCTCGGATCTACTTAATCAGATTGACCCCAATGCTGACGCATTTGGACGGGTCTGTTAGGTCAATGTTGACGAGTTCGACGCTAGATTGGTCCGGCTTTTCTGAAACGGGAGGTTCCGTTAATGCTTTGTTTTTTACAGTCGCCGTGATCATGCATGATTTGTTTCGTAACTTCAACTCGGCAATAAAACATGTCTGAGACATCTTTTGATCTCCTCGAAGCATGTAAACTCCTTCGCTTGTCAGAATCTTCACATACTGATGGTAGCTTTATGGGATCGCTTTCATCGTATAAATCCAAGGTGTCCCAAGTATTATGTTATAAGCTTGACGAGATCACTTTCTTGGTAGCTTGGCGGTTTATTACTACCAAGAACTTGATTCATCTGCTAATTCTGGCAACTCGGATTGCTAACTTGATAGTTCCGATTGCATTTATCGTGCTTCCGTCGAATGCAGTCAGCATTCGCTCAACTCGTTTGAGCCATGCGTCTGGTAACGCCATTTTATCCAACATCTCTTCAAAGATTAGATCTATCGAGCTGCCTGTATCGATGAGAATCCGAGACACGTCGTAGTCGGCTACTCGTAATTTTACGACTATCGGGTTGTTATGTGGGAAGCTTACTCCTTCAACATCCTTGGCGGTGAATGTAACTTCCGAATCGACTAGCCCTAGGATTTCTTGGACTGAATCAAGGTTGACTGCTACTACAAACTTTCGTTCATACCTCTTAATTAACCTTATAGTGTCGTCACAAAATTGTAATCCTCCCATGATTACGTTGATCTTCACTCTTGGGCATCTAGATTCATTGGATTCTTCGTCTTGTTTTTGCCGTATTGGTTTTTCTTTGGCACTGTCGTCTTGGCTTGCTGCTTTGTTAGCTGCTTCTTGCAACTCGGATTATTTCTGCTTTTGTGCTTTGAACTTTTGAGTCTCTTCTTCTGAAAGATTCAACTCTCCTTTGATAAATTTCTCGGCAAGTAGTTCTTGCAACTGTTTGCATTTCGAAGTGGAATGACCAGTCTTATTGTGAAAGGCACAATATTCACTTCGGTTATAAGTGTTGTTGAATGACTTCTTACGAGCTGAGTTGTAAGTTTTACCAACTTGAAAAGCTGTTGCCGAGATTGTCTTTCCTCTGTAACTATGTTGTCTCGGTTCATGGTATTCTTCTTTCGACTCCTTAGCTCCTGAGTCTCGATGATTTTTCTATGTTCTGGCGAGGATTTGCTTCTCTTCTATGTAGTTTGCATGCCTCGCTGCTCTACAAAGGGCATCTGAGATCGTATTGGGCCGATTTATGAAGAGATATCTTCTTAAGGCCTCATTCGTAACCATTCCGGTTCTTAAGGCCGCAATGGCCATATCGTCGCTTACTTTGGCTTTAGTCAAGATTTTTTTAAATCGTCCGAGATACGACTTTAGGGATTCGTCAAATCCTTGCTTCAAGGACCATAACTCCACTTTAGAAGTATCTTAGTTGACGAATAAAGCGTATTGCTTCATCAATAACTCGGTAAGTTGATTGAAGCTCTCGATCGATCTAGTCGGTAAATTGGTGAACCATACTAGGGCGTTGCCAGTTAGATTCTCGGTGAAGAGTTGGCAGTAAGCTGCGTCCTCCTGGTCGGGATTGTAGGTTATCCTGTTCATCATGACGTTGGAAACACTTATGAATTCGATGGAATCAGTAGTCTTGTTGTATGTAGGGCACCTTATTCTTGGTCCCCGATTTACCGAGACCCTTTTTAGCCTTGGTGTGAAGGGCGAGTTTCGAGCTTGAGCTAAAATTCGCCTAATATCTGGCGCCGAGCTTGTAGCTTGATGGAACTGAGACTGCATGTCCTCTGTTATCCTGTATACGACTGTTGCATCCATTGTGGTCGGTGTTTGCTGTCCTGACGGATTTGGCGTCGTAGTCTGCCTTGGTCCCGTCACGTTGGTTGGTTGTGGACTCGGTACTGCTCCAAATAGATTTCTTTGGACGCTAGCTAATACTTCTCCATCTGGCCTGTTGTTTTGAGTAGATGGGAGGCTACTTTCGTAGATGAGACTCAATTCTGTCAAATCTTTCTGAGTTTCTTCGATCAGAAGCTTTGAATTACGCTATCATGTTGCGCACCAAATTCTCGATCGAAAGTGATCCTTGAGGTGGACCGGGGAGGGCAGCAACTTCTTGAGAATTTTCTCGGTTCTCTTCCTGAGGTTGAACAGAGTTCAAAGACGATCCGAGAATCAGATAAGTATTTTATTGGAGGTTACGGTTCCTCCTTTCGGGTAAGCTGATGGTTACTTCGTCTTCCACTATCTTTTGTTTCACGTACACTTCTTGTTCCTGTGTAAAGAATTTCTTTGATGTTTCCCCACAGATTGTGCCAATTGTTTGAACTGGGTCTAGCACAAAGAGCTAAGTCCACGATTCTGATTAAAAGAAGGAAGATTGGGCAAGGATTCTTTTGGAGCTTTGGAGAAAAAGAAGTGTATTGCGAATAGGATGATTGCCGAGTACAATATTTTGCTTGATGTCTAGTGCCAAAAAGCGGATCCTCTATTTGAAGGACCTGCTCCTCTATTTATAGACCATAGAGGCAATTACAAAGTAGATTAGATAAAAGAAAATATACAAATTTCTAGATAAGATCGTATCTAGAAGATTCTTGCTAGATTTTCGGAAATTTTCCATGTCGGAATAGGAAAATTTCCATTTCTTTGTTTGCTGACGTGTCGTCCGACTTCCTTCAAGTTTCAGCGCACTTCTAAGAAGGAATTCTTTCCAATTGAGACTTCGATAAACTTGTCGAGTTCAATACTTAGAATTTGGTTCATTATTTTCCGTGGACCGAAATAGGATTTTGGATCTACCTCCAACAATATTTAGTGATAGTGTATATATATTTCGCCTGATTAATCTTCTTTTTTTGGGTGATTTATTATTGCTACAAACCTTTGATGTAACAATGAGAGCTAAATTTCTTTTCTCCCCAGGAAAATGTGTAGACGAAACATCCGCAGTTGCTTTACGAGTAGAAGCTGTACAGAATTCTACATGGAGGAAGTATATTTTCTTTTCTGATAAACAATCTCTTTGGTTCTTTTGCTTTCATTTTTTTGTAGCCATATCCTTAATCTCGTCTGAAACTTTTATTACGACAGTTGGTGTACCAAATGTCAAGTGGTTTGGTGTTGAAGGTGACTACAATGTTCTGGTGATGGATTTACTTGGGCCTAGTCTTGAAGACTTGTTCAATTTCTGTAGTAGGAACTTTCCTTAAAGTCGGTCCTTATGCTAGCAGATCAAATGGTAGATCCCTTTTGTCTTTAATTGATTCATTTTTTCCTTAGATTAGTTATATCGATTGACTTTATTTATTCCCTTTATATTCAGATCAACCGTGTTGAGTATTTCCATTCCATATCTTTCCTTTACCGTGATCATAAGCCAGACAATTTTCTCATGGGTCTAGGTTGGCATGCAAACCAGGTTTGCGTTTACCTAAATTTTTGATTTTGTTCTCATTTTACTTTTGAAGTTGTTATCTTGGAAATGACTTCTTCTTTCTGTTTCTAAAGGTATACATTATCGACTTCGGTCTTGCTAAGAAATACCGGGATAATACTACCCATCAGCACATTCCCTACAGGTGAGAGGATCAAAATGCAATAACTCCACTTTTCTTCTTCCTGCGTACGATTCGTAATTTTCCCATCATTCGTTTTCTTTATAGAGAAAAAGAGAATCTGACTGGAACTGCAAGATATGCTAGTATGAATACTCACCTGGGAATTGGTAAGCTTGACATAAAAATTTTGGGTTTTAATGTTCCAAACACTGTCCTAGTGAAAATTCGTATTTTCTTTTCGTTGGGAATATGTAGAGCAAAGCCGAAGGGATGACTTAGAATCTCTTGGTTACATTCTCATGTATTTCCTTAAAGGAAGGTCGGTTTTATTATTCAAACACTTCATTTCATTGTTTCACTTCGTTTCTCTCATACCTTATTAGAATATTTTTCGTGGTTTCTTTTTTTAGTCTTCCGTGGCAAGGACTTAAAGCTGGAACCAAGAAACAAAAGTAAGAGAGAATCAGCGAAAAGAAAGTCTCAACATCTATTGAGGTAAAACTCTTAACCAGAAAGTTTGATTCTTTAATTCAAACTTCCTACTTTTTTTCCTTAATAATGCTCTTCTTCCTCCAGTCCTTGTGTCGTGGTTACCCATCCGAATTTGCATCGTACTTCCATTACTGCCGTTCACTTCGGTTTGATGATAAACCAGATTATGGCTATCTCAAAAGAATATTCAGGGATCTCTTTATCCGCGAAGGTTTTGAAGCTTTTCTTCTTTCCCTCAAAACCCGCGTGTTTACTTTTACCAAATCTGTGCTTTCTAACATTGTCTCCTTCGCAAGGTTTCAATTTGATTATGTCTTTGACTGGACCATATTGAAATATCAACAGTCACAACTAACAGCCCCTCCATCCTGCAGCCTAGTAAATCCTGCAGTTGGAACCAATGCGAATTTGCCTCCGGGATTGACCAACATTGATAGATACGCAGGTGAAATGAGCTCTTGTATCAATCAAATGTTTCTAACACCACTAAAACATAGAAAGATTAAAGCTTTGTTTGTTTGTCGAAAGGTGAGGAAGAAGGAGGGAGACCACCAATGGATTCATCGCGAAAGAGAATGTCAGGAACTCTTGACAGCTCTGGCAACTTGTCATCTAGAGTCCCAATGGTATGAAATCCGCCATTTCTTTTTGTTTTCTCCAGAACTATCAAAATGAATTTATGTATAAACTTCAAGCTAGCAAAAAGATGTAAATTTCTTGCCGAAAAAGTAAATAACTTTCTTGAGGGGGATTAAATATAGTTTCTTTCATATTTTGATGTTTAACAATGTCATCGGTTCATCAATATGTGTTTTGTACAAAACAGATGCCAAGCTCGTCGTTGTTTGCACAATCAACAGGATCGTCACGAAGAATACCGTCAGAGGAGCTACAAAGATGCTGTACGGGCGGCGGATTAGGAAACTCTCCGATGGTTTCAACGTCAGATGGGAGGAGATCTTCTTCTACCAGAAGACATTATGATTCTACCATTAAAGGCATCGAGGCTCTTCAAGTATCCGACGAAAGGTTTCACCACCATTAATTCTTCCATTAAAGGCATCGAGGCTTGGAGCAAGCACATGACGTCGTATTTGTTCTGAGCTTTTATATATAAAGCTTTTTCTACTTCGTATTGTACAAACAAGTAAATTTGTAGTATTTTTTATTTTTATTTTTTATTTATATTATTTTTGTTTTATATTTTTAATATCTTCTATTTCTTCAGCAAAGTGAAATTTAATTCGACTTTTGAACTGGAACATTGTGCATTCGGTATGTATTGAGTTATAGTTTTTGCTTTTTAGCAATAGTGGAATTTAGTTGTCAGCAAATACTTTCAATTTTATGAATAACAATTTTATATATGTATATGTCCCCTCTGGGACATCCAATAATAAAAAAACAGTTGTATTTATATATTTTACTTGATGATGGTCATGCAAAGGCTAAGGGCACCTCCATAGAGGAATTTCATTTTTTGAAGTTTCACCTACTTTAAATTTGAAATTTTTTATTTTTTCTCCAAAAGTATTCTTTATATATGAAGTTTTTAGTTTTGTCTCCTATGACAAACTTCAAAACAAAACATCAAAATTTTATTTATATGCATTTTATTTCTTATTATTAATCACAAATTAATTAAAATCATAAAAAATTTATAACTAAATAGTTGATGACTCGTCCTTCGGGTAGGATTTGTATTACTGCAAAATTGATGTGATATGATAGATATATAGATAATAAATATTTATTTTGTAAAAAATTGAGTTTAATTGTATGTAAAATAGAAGACAATTTTTATAATTTTTTTTAGAATTTTAGAGTATGTATTAAAAAAGTTATACATTTATTTAATAAAGTAATAATTTGTATATAATGTAAAATGTTATGTGATATTGAAATAAGTGATTATAAAAAGTAATTTCCAATATTCTTAAGAGTTTTATATGCAGGTTTATGTTTGAATAATAGTTATATATTGCACGTGGTCTTTATTCTAGTGACAGTTGGTAAGTCTACTAAAAACAGATGCACTTGCACATCCCAGGATCAAGTCCCACCGCCTATATTATGTAGGGAATTGGCTAATAGGTCGGCCAGTTGTGGTCCAGTGTTGACAAAAAAAAAAATAGTTATATGTTAAAGATGATTAAAAATTTATTCGTGTAGTAAAGAGTTAAATTAGCAATTTATGCGTGTTTTCAATAGGTATGAATTTATTCTATTGCTTGGGTACATGAGTAGTCAAAACTGTGGATCAAAATAATTAGTAAGAGTAATTACGTATTTATTTTTATACTTCACGTTCTAGCATATGTTTGGAGAAAGTAAAAGTAATTACGTATTCATTTTTATACCTTACGTTCTAACTTTCTAGCGTTCGAACGTACGTTTGGAAAATATTCATTTAAGGACTTTGATATTTGTACTTGAATTTTTAAATCCACTTACTTATTTGTTTTTATTTTATTCATATACTATATTTTTGGCATATAATTTTAATCATATAATACTATATTGTAGTCATATAATATTATTGTTAATTTATTATACATGTATGTGTTTTTTTGTTTTAGCGTATGTTTTGATTATGTTTTTGGGAGACTACAAAGTGAATGAATAAGTTTTGTTTGTAATTGAGATGTAGATTTAATAAGTTCTCTTATAAAGACTTATAATTTTGATAAGCTCTCTTATAGGAAATTTTATAAGCTCTCTTATAAAACCTTGTAAATTTTATAAGCTCTCTTATAAAGCTTTATAAAAATTTTAGGATAAAAAAATTTAGACGGAAAAAATTTCGTAAAAGAAAAAAGAATTGGCGGGAAAAAAGTTTTGGCGTGAAAAAAAAGTTGGCAAGAAAAGATTTTGGCGGGAAACAAATTTCAAAAAATATAAAAAATAATAATCTGAGGATATTTTAATTATTTTTCCATAATGAGAAGTATTTTTTGAATTTGTAAAAAAAAGAGGGCAATGATGAAAATATCCTCATTTGAGGGTTATTTTTTCAATTTTCCTATATGTATATAGTTTTGATATTTCACATATATATATGTATATATAGTTTGTTTTTTTGTCAACATTGCGCCACAACTGATCGATCTGCTTTTTAGCCAAGTTCCTATATAATATAAGCATGCCATTTCCAAAGATTGTAATCTGCAACTGCTTCAAGAATGATTGTGAGTGATCTACTACGACCCACAAATTGTGCTACCCATGCGTTTGGACAATTCTTCCATTTACAGTAAATACAATCTAGACTACCGAAAATTATCTTGTGAAATTTACTTAATGTAATATTATTGTTGTGTAATATTTATGTTTAATGATATGTAATACTATTGTTAAGCTATAATTTCTTTATAGAGAAAACTATGTATATATATGTAAAAAATGCCCTTTATTATGTAAAAATAACTACAATACCTTCAGATTATTAATTTTTATATTTTTCAAATTCTTTTCTCGCCAAAATCTTTTCTCGTCAATTTTTTTTCCTGCAAATTTTTTTTTTCCCACCTTTTTTTTCTTTTACGAAAATTTTTTTCCACCAAATTTTTTTATCCCAATATTTTTCCAAAACAAATTTTATAAAGTTTTATAAGAGAGCTTATAAAATGTTCTATAAGAGAGCTTGTCAAATTTATAAGACTTTGTAAGAGAGCTTATCAAATTTATAAGGTTTTATAAGAGAGCTTACAAAATTTATACGCCTTTATAAGAAAGCTTATAAAATTCATAAAGCTTTATTTCACAAATTTTTATAAATAGTATATTTATAAGTTATTTTATAAAACCATATAATGATATGTAATACTATTGTTGTTCTTAGCTATCTGTTTTTAGCTTTCTGCTTAATCTTCATACTCTGTTTTTCAGTACTGCTCAGTCTTGATACTCTGTTTTTCATCCTATTAGCTGATTGTGACAGAATCATCTCCATTGCTTGATTTTTCTTGAATCAGATAGCCTCTCATACCCTTAGTGATAGCAACACAATTTGGTTCGATAGCTATTGTACTGCAATAGATTTGATAACATAGCCCAAAAACCTGCGTTATCAAATTGGTACCGTTGCTAAATAAGTGTTTTGCTTGCTACATTCAGGGTCAAAACGCTTTCTGAGATCAAGTTTTTATTTTTCTTTGTCACTAACTTGAGCTTCAGACTTGTTCGTTTAGTCTTTGCTGCGTTTTAGGTCAGCTCGATATCCAACTCGCCAGTCACCCTACGAGTTGTGTCACTCCAGCCAGTTTTCTTGCGTTGATGCCCCACACTCGATCACAAGGAAACCAGAACTTGTTCAACCCTCAGGACACCATCCAAAGGGGTAGGATCAAGATTCCGAACACAGAACAAGGAGAGATGAACGGTGATACTACTACGCCTGACAGTTCCACAGATGGAAACCAGCAACAACCCCATATTACTTCACCAGCTTCACCTCGACCTTGCAGGCTTAAACAGATTTGAGCTGGTGATGCACCAAGTATTCAGACTCAGAGGTATAGAATTCTACCCCGACAAATACCAAATAACAACTTCGAGATCAAGAGCGGTCTGATTACTATGGTGCAAAATAACAAGTTTCATGGTCTACCAGCTGAAAATCCACTCAACTATCTGGATGAGTTTGAGAGGATTTGTGGCCTGATTTGGATCAATGGCCTATCTGAAGATGCCTTGAAGCTTCACCTATTCCCATTCTCACTCGGTGATAAGGCTCATCTCTAGGAGAAGCACCTTCCTCAAGGATTCATAACCACTTGGGTTGACTGCAAAAGGGTCTTTCTAGCTAAGTTCTTCTCAACATCCAGGACTGCAAAGCTTCACAATGCTATATCAAACTTTGTTAAGAGCGGGACTGAATCTCTAGCTGAAGCCTAGGAGCATTACAAGACATATCAGTCCTAGTGCCCACATCATGGTTTCTCTGAAGAAACCATTATGAGCCAGTTTTACAGAGGTATTCAGCCCAAACTTCGTATGCTATTGATACAGCTAGCAACGAAAATTTCTTGAACCAAGACGTGGATGATGGTCGCGAGTTGATTGAGAATTTGGCACTTGTTGATGGCCAATATGGGGAAGACTATGATCGTATTGAACGAAGGTCAAGTGAATCCGATTCGGTTAGTCACAAAGAGCTGAAGACCTTGAGTGACAAGATAGACAAGCTACTACTGGTTCATCACAAGCAAGTCAATCTTGTTGCAGAGGATCAAGACCAAGAAGGGAGGATAAGATGGTTGTTGAAATTAGTTTTCTGCAGAACCAAGGAGGTCAGCGATAGTGGAACAACTACAAACAGAATAACAACCTTTCTTACCGAAGCAACAATGTAGCCAACCCTAATAACCAATTTTATCCACCCAAGCCTGCTCAGCAAAAGGCTTGGATACCTAAGCAGCAATACTACCAGAGCTTCCAGCCTGTGCCTCAAGCTTCAACGTCAGATAAGCAGGCACCTTCAGACATTGTGGAGATGTTTCAATAGATTCGTTAGGGTCAGACTCAACAAGCTGCCGAGTTCACTAAGCAGTTCATAGAGGTACATCACAAGATAGACACATCTCATAACAATTTGAACTGCAAATTTGAGACTTTGAATGCTAGGCTCAAATATGTTGAAAGCCAGCAAGCTTCTGCTTCAGTGAAGACCAGATTCAATTACCAGGAAAGGCAGTTCAAAACCCGAAAGAGTATACAGCTCAGTCAATTACACTCAGGAGTGGTAAAGAACTACCAACTCGAGCTGCAAAGCCTAAGGACACTGAGGATAATGTGAAACAAGAAAGGGAGGGAAAAAAAGCTGGGAAATCATCCCTAAGCCAACTCGCCAGTCCAACTCATCAACCTATCCAGCGAGTTGAACCCGTAGATGTTGCATAACCAGCTTTTGAGCCTACAATACTGAAGTCTAACACTGCCAAACCTAAGGCACCTTTCCCAGCTCGCTTCAAGAAAGACCAAACTCAGAAATATAGAGAGCTTTTTGAGAAGTAGATGAAGGAGGTTGAGTTTAAAATCCCACTGCTTGATGTGTTTGCTTTGATTCCCCAATATTAGAAATTTTTGAAGGAAGCCATCAAAGCGAAGGTTCACTCAGTCGAAAGTCTGGATATAGAGAGCTATGAGTGTAAAGTTGTTGCTAAAGCTAAGGTTGTGCTGAAGAAGCTAGAGGATCTAGGGACGTTTACTCTTCCATGCTCATTAGGTCATCTCCATTTTAAGAAGGGGCTATGCGATCTTGGAGCCTCTATAAGCTTGATGTCATTCACAGTAAAAAAAAGGATGGGGTTCAATGACTACAAGCCTAGCAAGTTGTTTCTTGTGCTAGCTAACAGAAGCACACGCTCACCACAAGGCTTGCTGGAAAATCTGCCTATCAGAATTGGTAATGTTGAAGTCCCTACTGACTTCATTGTCATCAACATGGACGAAGAGCCACAAGACCCACTGCTTTTGGGGAGGCCATTTCTAACTTTAGTCGGAGCTGTAATAGATGTCAAGAACAAGATCATTGAGATGGATTTGGGTGGTAACGAAAAATTAGAGTTTGATCTAAACGAAGAATCGAGGAGGCCAACGATTGAAGGCCAAAGCTTTACAGTAACTGAGCTGAATGAGGATTCAGGAGCTGAGAATGACAAGAAGGGAACTCTGGTTTCTCTCCCAAAATCACACTAAGCTAAAGTGTGAAGAGTCGAGCTTGAGACTCTAAACAAGCACACTTGGAAGTCAATCCCATGCGTATCCTTATACATATTCGATTGCTATTTTTCTTTGCTCCTTGTCATTTTCTGTCTTAGGTCGTGGAAAAGAGTACCAGGAATCACAAAGGTCGAGTACAGCTCATTCAAGCACAAAATAGCTAAACTCACCTGCAGGACTGGCGAGCTCAGCCTGACTCACCATGAGAAGGGCTAGCTCAGCCCCAAAGGTACCTAAAACTCCAACTTTTTCTTATATTTCGCAACTGCATATGATTTCTTGTTTTGTTGGCCTAGAATTCTACTTCAAGATTTTATTCACACAGGGACTGTGTGATTTAAGTTTGGGGGAGGGTTCTAGGGGTTACTAACAATGCTTTTGTGATCTTAGTTTGATTTTCCATGCATCACATACATAGCATAAAAATCCATAAAGATTTTTTTATTCATAGCATAGCATTTAAAGTATAGAAAAACCATAAAAATTTGAAAATTTTTAGAAAAACATTCCAAAAATTAGAGTGTTCATGCATTGCAGATAGGATTGAATCTAATTCTTTGGGAATTATCTTGCTAAGATTAGGCACTCTTGCTAGGTTGTTAGCTAGTAACCATAGCGAACTTAGTGGTTTGATGATATCTCTCTATAGAAAGAATATAAGTGGATCATTTTCCTTGGAGAACTTTGCTTGTGTTTGTGTCTTGAAAGAGTTAGGCTTGTTTCCTTCTAATTTGGACATTAAACTTGCTGAGTTAAGGCCTCTGGATGCATTGAACATTTTCCTTGCTTGGTATGGTAAAATAACTGAAAATGAAAGCTCTTCCAACTGTAACTCATTCGATGATGCTTAAGATGAGCGGGAATTGTGCGTAAACCCATACCTTCTTGTGCCTCACTAAAACCGCGGAGAGTAGAATATGAAGCAACCATTCATGGGTGTGGATCCTTAAAAAGGAAGTGAAGCAGACTATTGAATAGGCTGCAGATTTGAAGACCATGAGTTTGTGCTTAAACTGAACAAACAAAGGAATTGACAAGTGTGCTTAATCGAATTTATGCCATACCATGTTCAAGAAGTTGAAGCATATGTTTATTGATCTATAGTCCCTCTTGAGACATTCACCTCTAGAAATAAGGATTTAAGTCTACAGTCTTAGAGACCAGCTAAGGCATTAGGGATTTGACGACTGGATGTTAAGCTTGTAGGGAAGTATATGGTGAGAGTCATAATGGACCATTGGTTCGCTTGTGGCTTACTGTTTTCAACATGTCGAGGTGTTTGATTAGCATCCATTCGCATTCATTCTCATCACATTCTCTGCATTTTAGAGTCCTTTAGGCTTGCATTGCATTCATTTAGCATGAACACTGCAGTTGGAGCATCTCAGGTACCTTTGAGCCTATTTTGAGCATTTTGGAGTGGATTTGGCACAAAGACTGCAAGGATGAGCCTAAGACGAAGCGCTTGAACTGAAGACCTTGATAATTAAAGATTGCACAAGCCAAATTTGCTCAACTCGCTAGTACCCTGCGAGTGCAGCAGAAAAACAAGGTCAGAATTGTAAAATCATGAAGCACTTAATACCTAGACTCGTCAGTACCCTGCGAGTGCAGCCAAGGTGAACTAAGCCAAACAGCAAAACTGAAGCATTTGCAATCTGAATTAGCCACCCAACTCACCAGTAACTCTGAAGCAACATCAACTGACTTTGTTATTTTGACCGACTTTGCCTGATGCTGACTCAGACTAGGGTTTTTCATGTTTGGGGATCTATAAATACCCCTTTAAGCGAAAAAATGCAGTAACATAGTTTTTGCTCTTTCTGGTATAAATCTGAAACAATTTTTCATTACCTTTGTGATTGTTCTTTGCTTCTTTCATGAAATCCTTTGATCTTTGTTGAATCTTGAATTTGGTTAGTTTGATTTTGTTTTCAGCTTTGTTTTTAGTCTTTCATTATGCCTTTCATTTTTATGCTTGAGTTTGAGCTTCTCACCATGCTTAGTGAGTAGTTTGCTTAGGGTTTTGTGAGGAGATTGAGTAGATCTGGGTCCAACCATGGTGTTTCTGTCTTGTTGCTTGAATTCTGTCATAGGTCTTGCTAGATTAAATGATCTTAATGCTTGTTTCAACCTGATCACTTGAAATTTGATTCGCAGCTGTTATGCCTGAAAGGTGCTTGATAATATGCTAGGCTTAGGTTCGATCTAGGATTGACGGTTTTGACCCAAGAGATTGGTCGTTCAGAGCGTCAGTTAGTTGTGTATGATTGTTTCTTTATGCCAGTTTGGGCGTGTAATCACCAAGAGATTTGGGTTAGGTCACGCTCAGGCTGAGATTTCTTGACCATGAGAATGGCTTGATTATTTGATATTTGAATCCTTAGCCCTAGACTTGCTTAATAGGTTGCTAGATGAGATCCAAAACCCATGGTTAGGCTTAGATCGTTGACTCGACTCTTCTCATGAACCCGTTTTTATCATTTATTGCTTCCAGTTCGTTGCTCTGTTTTGTTTTAATTTCTCTGTTCTTAGCGCTTTATTCTACTTAGTCTTCATACTCTGTTTTCCAGTACTGCTCAGTCTTGATACTTTGTTTTTCATCCTGTTAGTTGATTATGACAGAATCATCTCCATTGCTTGATTTTTCTTGAATCAGATAGCCTCCCATACCCTTAGTGATAGCAACACACTTTGGTTCGATAAATATTGTACTGCAATAGATTTGATAACATAGCCCAAAAACCTGCATTATCAAGTTTCCAGACCCAGTTACAACAACAATCGTTCTACAACCATAATACCTTATAAAAGACCAGACGGAAGAGATGTTGAAAGTGGTGTTAAAAGAGCTCAACCAGAAGGTAGTAAGGGAGTGATAAACCCATGTAGACACTGTGGTGAGCAATTTCATGCTGGCCATTGCTATAGGTCACAGCAGAGGTTTAAGGCGCTTGAATTGACTCCGGAAGCAGAAGAAGAGGTTCCTGAGGAAGTAGATACGTCAGACTTGGCTGTAGAATAAGAAGTTGAGGACAACAAACTCTCATTGTTGTCTATCTCAGGGCTGTCGGAGGAGAAGTCAATGCGGATATTGGGTATAATTGTGGATAAGAAAGTTGTTGTGCTAATAGATTTCGGTGCAACCTGCAATTTCATTTCAAAAAATGGAACTGAGAAATTGGGGCTGCGTATTGATGATACAAAACCTGGCAGTTGGTAATGGATAAGTTATCTATGGACAAGGAGTTTGTAAACGAGTGACTATTACTATCCAAGGGGTGTACATTACTGAAAATTTTTGATGCTTTGACTTGGGCACTACTGATGTTGTATTGGTGTATTCATGGTTAGCCAAGTTAAGGGAAATGAAAGTGAATTGAGGGTTGCACAGATTGAAGTTCAAAAGAGATAATAAGTGGGTTTTGTTGACTGGTAGTCCAGAATTGATTCGACAATATATTACTCTTAAGTCACTAGAGGCAATTCTAGAAATCAGCAGGTACAGTAACTCGTAAACCATGTAAAGAGGTAAAAAGTCTATTGAAGTATTATGGATCAATGTTTTCAATGCCAAATGGATTACCACCAGTCCGAAATCGTGAGCAGGCCATCATGTTGAGGGAAGGCTCCACACTGGTAAACTCAAAACCCTATAGGTATTCCTTCACTTAGAAAAACAAGATTGAGAGCTTGGTGCAAGAAATGTTAGCTGCAAGTATATTAAACTAAGCGTGAGTCTGTATTCCAGCCCGGTCTTGTTAGTGAAGAAAAAGGACGGTGGATGGAGGTTTTGTGTAGATTATAGAGCGCTTAATAAAGAGACGATTCTTGATTGATACCCTATTCCCATTATTAAAGAGTTACTTGATGAACTAAATGGAGCAACATTCTTTTCGAAGATTGATCTCAAGTCTGGTTATCACCAAACCCGGGTGAAGCATATAGATGTACACAAGACAGCATTCTGCACTCATGAAGGGCATTATGAGTTTATGGTAATGCCATTAGGTCTCACCAATGCACCGACAACGTTCCAAAGCATTATGAAAAATATTTTCATACCCTTCCTGCGGAGGTTTGTACTCGTGTTCTTTGATGACATACTGGTTTACAGTAGGGATATGGAGACCCATTTGGAACATTTGGAAGTGGTTTTGAGTACTTTGAAGAAGAATTCCTTCTATGCCAATGAAAAAGTGTGCATTTGCCTTATCCGAGATAGCTTACGTAGGCCATACAATCTCTGGTCGTGGAGTTGTTGCAGATACTGACAAGGTAAAAACGATGCTTAGATGGTTAGTACTAAAAATAGTGACAGAACTCCACGGGTTTCTTGGATTGACAGACTATTAATGGATATTCGTAAGGGGTTATGGGAAGATAGCAAGACCATTGACTGATTTATTGAAGAAGAACAACTTCAGTTGGAACCCACAAGCACAAAAGGCATTTGAGTTTCTTAAGAAATCTATCACCACATTACCGGTACTCAAGCTTCCAGAATTTGATAAACCCTTTGTGATCGAAATAGATGCTTCAGGGGCTGGGATTGGTGCGGTTTTATCTCAGGATAGTAGACCAATAGCATACATAAGTCAAGGGTTCTCAGACAAAGGCAAGCTTAAGTCAGTTTACGAGAAGGAATTACTAGCCATTGTGTTTGCTGTTTTGAAGTGGAAACATTATATTGATGGCATATCGTTTGTGATAAGGACAGACCAGCGGAGCTTGAAGCATTTGATTGACCAAAAAAATCTGACCGGGAATCAACAACGTTAGGCTGTAAAGTTGCTAGGATTGAATTACTCGATTGAGTATAAACCGAGTTCCAAAAATAAAGTAATCGATGCCTTATCAAGCCAACCAACACTTCGTTTTGAACAGTTTCAACTCACTGCACCCTTAGCCTTAGACATTGATGAGTTGGTGGTGCAGCAGGAGAAGGATATCGTTTGTAAGGAGCTGATGGAATAATTGAAACAAGGCAATAATTTGACTTAGATTTTCATGCTAAAGGCCAATTGCTGTGTCATGATGGAAAGTTAGTGATTCCAAGTGGATCTCCCTTCAGGATAAAGCTACTAGAACAGTTCCATTCCAGTGTTATAGGAGGTCACGAAGGACTACTAAAAACTTATAAACGAATGAGCAGAGAGATGTTTTGGCTAGAATTAAGGAAAGATGTAGAGCATTTCATTAAGTCTTGTCGAGTTTGTCAAACTAGTAAGTACTCCAACTTATCTCCTGCTGGTTTACTATGCCCTTTGCCAATTCTAAAGTAGATTTGGGCCGACATAAGTATGGACTTCATCGAAGGATTAACAAAGTCAAAAGGGTACGATGTGATCTTGGTGGTGATGGATAAACTCAACAAGTATGGACACTTTATTGCTTTATGACATCCATTCTCTGCGAGTTCTATAGCAACTGCGTTTGTCCAAGAGATTGTGCAACTTCATGGGTTTCCAGAAACGGATATATCAAAGAGAGACAAGGTATTCGTGAGTAATTTCTGGTCTGAATTATTTCAGGTGCAAGGGACAGATCTCTGTTTGAGCAGTGCTTACCACCCTCAAACGGATGGTCAAACAGAAGTCTTAAACAAGTATCTTGAGACATATTTGCGTTGTTTTGTTAAGGGAAAACCGACTAGTTGGGCGCAGTGGTTACCGTGGGCAGAATACTCTTATAACACATCCTATCACTCAGCCATTAAGACATCTCCATTCAAGGCTGTGTATAGTAGAGAACCACCAAAACTCCTTAATTATGGTGATATACCAACAGAGAATGCAAAGGTTGATGAGTTGATCAAGCAAAGAACTGACTTGGTCCGATGAATTACGTGACAACATGAAGATAAGTCAAGATCTGTTGGTTAACTTAGCTAAGAAAAAGAGGCATGATGTGAACTTGGAGGTTGGTGAATCCGTTTACATTAAATTGCGCCCATACCAATAGGTTTCTTTGGTGAAGAGGGTGAATGAGATGCTTGCTCCAAAGTATTTTGGGTCGTATGTGATCACAGAGAAAGTAGGTCGTGTGGCTTATTAACTGCAGCTGCCTTCAACTTGTTCCATACACCCAGTTTTCCATGTTTCACAATTGAAGAAGGCAGTCCTAGCTGATCAACACCCACAAGATATACCATCAGTGCTTACTCCTTCCTTGGTTTGGTTAGTCAAACCAGAAAGCATCATGGCCATCCGCAGAGGTAAAGAAAATCATAATCCAGAATTGTTGGTTTATTAGAAGAGCTTGCCAAGTACTGAGGATTCTTGGGATTCTTTCCTTTCACTCAAAAACAGGTTTCCAAAGTTTCACCTTGAGGACAAGGTGAGTTTAGTAGGGGAGGGTATTGATAAGTTGATGTTGCCTTTGGCTATGATGAATAAAGGGAGATGTTATGCTAAAGGCAAAGTTACCATTGGAGTCAATAAAAGTGACTGAAGGATGGAACAATTAGCTTGTATCAGATACTCTGTATAAAGAAGAGGGTCTGATTTGAATAATAATGAAGTGCTTGTCGTTTTTATTAAGTCTATGTCGTTTTATCCAATACATTATGGTTGTGGTTATATTTAAGTTCAAACCCTAAGTTTTGAGAAAGATATCAATTAAGAAACGCATTATGAAGCCTGTAAACTCTCATTCCTTATTCATATCTATCTTAATATCGTTCTTCATCTCTTCTCTTCTATTTATCTTCCTTTCTTCCTTACTCACACTCTATTTTCTTGTTACAGATATAGCTTTAGTGCTATCATACTTGTCCAGGTTTCCTGGTAACATCTGTACGCCAAGACCTTATTAATGTGTAATAAAATGATTTGACCACAAAAAAAAATGAAAAAGAAACTTTTACACATAATGAAATAACGGGGTAAAATTGAAAAGTGAGAAATATATAGGGTGTAAAATGCAATACTGTTGAAGCATAAGATTTTATCCAGCCATTTCTTCACACATCACGCATTTTGTCTGTCCTTATTCTTTCTCCTCTCAGGAGAGTTAACTTCTGCTGGAACCCTAATCTCGTTGATTTCTAGAAACACGAATCTGAGAAATCGTTCCAGAGATCTGATATTTCTTTCTGAAAGGAGCTGGAATCGGTGTGAATCTGCATAGACTTTTGTGCGGGCAAATTCGGTGAGTCTTAAATCTTCAGCTTTTTGGTTCTTTTTGATATCGTGAGATCTGATCAGTCGTTAGTCTAATGACTAGATTCTTCTCCCGTTAAGCTCACAAGTAACCCAGAAAATTGAAAAATATGATCTGCCTTTTTAACCGTGGTTTTGTTATCTTATGGTCGATCTCGCCTCGATTCAGCATGTTTTCATTTCTGGATGTGATATGCCTGTAGAGTTTACAAAGAGTTACTTAGGAATGCATTGATGATTTGCCAATCCTGATTTGACGTATAGCTTGTTGTTTCACTCTTTACAGTTCTCGAACTTATCTGTCAAGTTACTGTAACTGTAGGAAATGGCAGACAACAATTCACCACCTGGCTCTGCAGAAGAGAAAGCGGATCAAATTGTTGAAGCAAACCCATTGGTGAAGGATGATACTTCACTGGAGACCATCGTTAGGAGGTTTCAGGATTCCATGTCTGAGGCGAAGACCCATAAGTTCTGGGAGACTCAACCCGTTGGGCAGTTTAAGGATATTGGTGACACGAGTTTGCCTGAAGGCCCGATCGAGCCTGCTATTCCGTTATCTGACGTCAAGCAAGAGCCGTACAACCTTCCTTCTGTTTATGAATGGACCACGTGCGATATGAACTCTGATGATATGTGCTCAGAGGTGTACAATCTTCTCAAGAACAACTATGTGGAGGATGATGAGAATATGTTCAGGTTTAATTACTCCAAGGAGTTTCTAAGGTGGGCGCTGCGTCCACCTGGTTATTACCAGAGCTGGCATATTGGAGTCCGTGCCAAGACCTCGAAGAAACTCGTTGCTTTCATCAGCGGTGTGCCAGCAAGAATTAGAGTGCGTGATGAGGTTGTTAAAATGGCAGAGATCAATTTCTTGTGTGTTCACAAGAAGCTCAGGTCTAAGAGACTTGCTCCTGTCATGATTAAGGAGGTGACTAGAAGGGTTCACTTGGAGAATATATGGCAAGCGGCATACACTGCAGGAGTTATACTTCCCACACCAATCACCACTTGCCAATACTGGCACAGGTCGTTGAACCCAAAGAAGCTAATTGATGTTGGGTTTTCAAGGCTTGGTGCGAGAATGACAATGAGCAGAACCATAAAACTGTACAAGTTACCTGATGCACCAATCACTCCGGGATTCAGGAAAATGGAACTGCGTGATGTCCCTGCTGTTACACGGTTGCTTAGGAACTACCTTAGCCAGTTTGGAGTTGCGACTGACTTTGATGAGAACGATGTAGAGCATTGGCTACTCCCAAGAGAAGATGTTGTGGACAGTTACCTAGTAGAAAGCCCTGAAACTCATGATGTGACTGACTTCTGCAGCTTCTACACCCTTCCTTCAACTATCCTCGGTAACCCAAACTACTCAACACTAAAAGCTGCTTATTCTTACTACAATGTCGCCACACAGACCTCGTTTCTTCAGCTGATGAATGATGCACTCATTGTCTCTAAGCAAAAGGGTTTTGATGTATTCAATGCGTTGGATGTGATGCACAACGAGAGTTTCTTGAAAGAACTAAAGTTTGGTCCAGGAGATGGGCAGCTTCATTACTATCTCTATAATTACCGTTTGAGAAGTGCCTTGAAGCCATCTGAACTTGGGCTTGTTCTCTTATAAGCTTAATAACTTGCTTGATGGGTATTATTTTGGTATCAACCGTTCTGAAGTTTGTTTCTTTTTGTTCTTCCTTCTCTTCCATTTGAACTACTCCCGTGGGTTATTGAAACTGAGTTTTATTCTTTTGGCAATGCAATTTTGAATTTTCTGCACATGTTCTTCTGTGACTTGAGTAGAGATAAGGAGAGAGTTGACACTTTCAGTTTCACTATGGCCTTGATTGGTAAAGCCTAGAGCATAAGCACTAGGGAGCATAAACATTAAGAGGCATAAGCTGTAAGCTTCATATAATTATATGATTGGAATAGTATTATTGAGCATTTTATATTCTTTTTTTATCAACAGCAGATTATATTAAAACCAGAAGCCAAAAAGAGATACATTAATAGTCATAAGCTGTCTCTCTAACATAACGGGCAAGAACATCACAGGGAAGAGCATCAGCTTTATAATTTAAGAGTCGCGGGATAACAGAAAGGGAGATAGAGGAAAATAACGAGCTAACGAACTCAACCGTAAAAACTCCTACTGGTAGGGAAGAAAAGCCGGCCACTCCTCTAGACGATCTAAGATCTTCAACACCGTCTTGCAATCCGTTTAAATTTCCACCTCCAAGATTTGAAGTGCCAACAGAGACTCCAATACCCAAATAACAGCTTCGCTCTCCGAATGTAAGGCATAAAGACTCTTGTTAAATATATGTTAAATACATTTTCAAAAATTTACATTATTCGTTTCAAAATTCTAACGTTATTGTACACAAATGTCTCCATAAAATCATAAAAAATGTCCCCATAAAATCATTAAAAAAATATATTTCAGTGATATTGAAACGACAAAGGTTACTCCAGCAAAAGTGGCTGAACAGCTTATGAGGAACAACAATGTTGATAAGATTCTTGAGGGTCTCATCAAGTTTTTGAAATTTAAGAAGATCGAGACCGAACAAGAAAAGGTCAAAAAAGAGATGCCAGAATTGGAGAGCAAGGAGAATAAAACCACCAAAGTAAAAGAATCGGTGGTTAAGAAAACCGAAAAAGCTAAGGAATTGCTAGTCAAAAATGATCATAATAAAGTTTTTGAGGGTTTGGTTAAATTGTTAAAAGTCAAAAAGAGCGATAACAATGAAGATAAGGCCAAACATGAAGAGTAAAGAGGGTTAACGAGAGGTTAATAGCTTAATAGCTTAATTACTAAATTGCTTTGTAGTAGAATAATTGTTGATTCCACATAGTAGTTTAATTATTCAGTATACAGAGAGGGAATAATTGGTGACAGATACGAGAGGAAGGGGCTTGTGTGTGTTTATGTTTTCCTTCAAATAAAACTCTCTTCTTCATTTTGACTTCGTGATTTAAAATTCATAATTTTGTTTCTGTAACATTAGATCTCCATCTTCTTCTCTTCGAAGGTGTTCAGAGTTTGAAGATTTAAAGGAAACAAAATCACAGAGAAAAAAAAAACAAAGTCTAATTAGTTTAAAAGGAAAGAGTAACAATTTTATTTGAACTAATTAACTAATATCGAGCTGCCCAAATACTTTCAGCAATATTGTTCCAGATCCCAGACATATATACATCTCATTCACGGACGACATAAGTAAAATTCTTAACAACTCTTTATACGAACGAGAGTCTATATTTTGATTATCTCGTATTTGTCACCAATTGTTCCCTCTCTATATATACATAATAATTAAACTACATTGTGGAATCAACAATTATTCTACTACAAAGAAATTTAGTAATTAAGCTATTTACCTCTCGTTTAACATTTTCTCTTCATGTTTGGCCTTATTTTCATTGTTCTCGCTCTTTTTGACTTTTAACAACTCAACCAAACCCTCAAGAACTTTATTACGATCATTTATGACAAGGTGTTCCTCAGCCTCTTCGGTTTTCTTAACCACCGATTCTTTTATTTTGGTGGTTATTCTCCTTTCTCTCCAATTCTTGCATCTCCTTTTTGACCTTTTCTTGTTCGGTCTCGATCTTCTTAAATTTCAAGAACTTGATGAGACCTTCAAAAATCTTATCAACATTGTCGTTCCTCGTAAGCTGTTCAACCATTTATGTTAGAGTAACCTCTGTCGCTTCAATATCACTAAAATATATATATATATATATATATATATATATATTTTGATGATTTTATAGAGACATTTGACTACAATAACGTTAGAATTTTGAAACGAATAATGTAAAATTTGAAAATGTGTTTAACATATGTTTATGTCTAAATTTTTAATTTTGATATAAAATGCTCAATGCTATTCCAATCATATAATTATATGAAGTTTACAACTTTCCAAGCTTAATGCTTATGCTCCGTAATATTTATGCTCTAGGCTTTACCAATCAAGACTTTAGGAGCATTGACTTATAAGACATTTAGAAAACATTATTTTCTTTTTAATATTTAAGTAAAATAACATGATTGATATCTAAAAGAGCATTATGATCCCAAATGCTTATGCTCTAGACTTTACCAATGAAGTAACCGCAAAATGTGCAGAAAATATCTAACTTATGGTAGGACTGTATTTGAGGCCCAATATTAGCTTTGGCCCATCCAGCGCGAAGGTCCGTTATATTATAAAAGTTAGCTTTAACGACGTCGGTTTGGTCCCGTGATACTGTAAAGGATCGGAACGGACGTCAAACAATAATACACGTCCGTTTCCACCAAGTACCTTTGAATTGTACAAACCAATAGAGTATGAACACGTGTCTTTTGGAGAAAGGACGTGAGACAGGTTTTCTCCAATGAGATAATTACACGTGGCGAAAAGAGTCTCATTGTAGCCGCGGTTCTATCCTTGTTTTCGTCCTCTCGTCTTTCCAAGCTTCTTTGTGAGAGAAAATTTATTACGAAGGAAAAAGTCAGATTCCTCTATTTTTGCTCCCCAGCTCACTGGAACTGTAACATTGGTGTGCGTCTTCGTGCTGTTTCTATCGGAATAATTTCAAGCTTTTTTTATTTTTTTTTCTTGAGGAGGAAATGGAGTGTGTCGGGGCTCGGAATTTCGCTGCAATGGCGGTTTCAACATTACATTCATGGAGTTCTCAAAGGAAATTTCCGATGGTTGAGAGATACAGTTTTAGGAACTTTCGTTTCGGTTTGTGTCGAGTCAGAGCAAGCGGCGGCGGAGGAACTTCCGGTAGTGAGAGTTGCGTGGCTGTGAGAGAGGATTTCGCTGACGAAGAAGATTTTGTGAAAGCTGGTGGTTCTGAGATTCTATTCGTTCAAATGCAGCAGAATAAAGATATGGATGAACAGTCTAAGCTTGTTGATAAGGTCTGCTGACTTGTTTCCGAAGGAAACGATTTCTCGTTTATCCTTTTGAGGAGCTTGATTGATTGTTGTTTCTTACAGTTACCTCCAATATCAATTGGTGATGGTGCTTTGGACCTTGTGGTTATTGGTTGTGGTCCTGCTGGTTTAGCCTTGGCTGCAGAATCTGCTAATCTAGGACTCAAAGTTGGACTTATTGGCCCAGATCTTCCTTTCACAAACAATTACGGTGTTTGGGAAGACGAATTTAATGGTAAATTTAGCAAGCTCACTCTAGTCCATATTCTCATTGTCAATTAATGTACTAAGTCTGTTTAACATGTTGTTTGATATAACTCTTTCAGATCTTGGGCTGCAGAAATGTATTGAACATGTCTGGAGAGATACTATTGTGTATCTGGACGATGACAATCCCATCACAATCGGCCGTGCTTATGGAAGAGTTAGTCGACGTTTACTCCACGAGGAGCTCTTGAGGAGGTAAAGTATGGCGCTCCCGTCTGCATCTTTCGGAAAGATTTTTTCTCTATTTATTTTTGTACTTCATGACTTTTTGAACGCTTTTAAATACATAATCTTGTTAATTACTTTCTCATAGGTGTGTCGAGTCAGGTGTCTCGTATCTCAGCTCGAAAGTTGAGAGCATAACCGAAGCTTCTGATGGACTTAGACTCGTTGCCTGTGACGACAATACCATCATTCTCTGCAGGTACAAGACTGGAACCGCAGATGGCACTGTTGTAATTTTAATTAAACATTTTGGACCACTGTAGATGTTCTGACTTCTAGCTAATGCAGGCTTGCCACTGTTGCTTCTGGAGCTGCTTCAGGAAAGCTCTTGCAGTACGAAGTTGGGGGACCAAGAGTCTCTGTCCAAACTGCATACGGCGTGGAAGTTGAGGTATACTTTAAATTTGATAGTCCACAGCAATAAATATCATGGAGAAAATTTTTATGAATCTTGTGAGACTGTTGTATTTGTAAACTTCAGGTGGATAACAGTCCTTATGATCCAGAGCAGATGGTTTTCATGGATTACAGAGATTATACAAACCAGAAAGTTCGGAGCTTAGAAGCTGAGTATCCAACGTTTCTGTACGCCATGCCTATGACAAAGACGAGAGTATTCTTTGAGGTTTTCTGTCGTTTCTCTCCTTCTGTTTCAATTATTATTGCGAAAAGTATGTTGTTTATCAGCTGGGATTCCTTACAGGAAACATGTTTGGCCTCAAAAGATGTCATGCCCTTTGATTTGCTAAAAAAAAAGCTCATGTTAAGATTAGATACACTTGGGATTCGAGTTCTCAAGACTTATGAAGAGGTAAAATCTATACATCGAAAATGGTAAAAGCTTCACCTATTGTACAACGTAAAAACTTCTGGGCTTGCATTGTTAATTCGTTTATTTTTAACTACAGGAATGGTCCTATATTCCGGTTGGTGGTTCCTTACCAAACACCGAACAAAAGAATCTCGCATTTGGTGCCGCGGCTAGCATGGTACATCCGGCAACAGGTAGTAAGAGCAGATCATGACCCGATTTCCTGTTATATACAATCTTTAATCTGTATTATCACTGACTTTTAACCTCTTTTTTTATTTTTTTTATTTTTTTAAATTTTTTTTTCTCAATTAAACAGGCTATTCAGTTGTGAGATCCTTGTCTGAAGCTCCAAAATACGCATCAGTCATCGCGGAGATATTAAACCAAGAGACTAATTCCTTCACCAAACAACACATCAACTCTAATATATCAAGACAAGGTGAGCTTCTGTATAAACTACAAAATGAACTATGTTTTCAGAAAAAATGAAAAAGCTTCCAAACTTAACTTGTAAATTTCCATTTGCAGCATGGGATACTTTATGGCCACAAGAAAGGAAACGACAAAGAGCATTCTTTCTCTTTGGTCTTGCACTCATACTTCAACTCGATATCGAAGGCATTAGAAGCTTCTTCCACACTTTCTTTCGCCTTCCAAAATGGTAAGCATCCCAATTTGAGATACTGATTCATATAATAAACATTGTATCGAAAACAAGAATTTTGATTCTTTATACTACTTACTCAGGATGTGGCAAGGGTTTCTAGGATCAACATTAACATCAGGAGATCTTGTTCTCTTTGCTTTCTACATGTTCATCATTGCACCAAACACTTTGAGAAAAGGTCTCATTAATCATCTTATCTCTGATCCAACTGGAGCAACCATGATTCGAACCTATCTAAGAGTATGATTCTGTCATTTCTACTTTCGGGTTTGTGTACATATATATGTAATTTATTTATAAAATCGATCCAAGTATTGAATGTTGGTGACTAGGAAGTTGGAAACAAACGTTCATAGAATCTAAGGTGTGTCGAAATGGAAAAAAGAAAAGAAAATTCCAGTCTTCTTTGTGGGTGACTGAAAATGCAGATAAATTTTGTGAATCGTGAGTCTTAATTGTTTTTGGAAAGAAAAAAAACACTCCATAACTCATTATTCCTACTCAGAGTTCTTCAAAGGCAAAAGGTGTACATTGCATAAATATATATATTTATTTGCTAAAATTAAATGTTTACAGAGAAGATATAAAAGATTACATAATATACATTTTTCCTTGTACTTTTTTTTGCAAAAATATCTCTTGAATCTTGTTTTTGCCAAAAATACCCCTCACTAATAAAAAACGATGAAAATATCCTCAAATATTTATTTATGAAATTTTTTTTCCGGCCAAAATTTTATTTTCCCATAAAAACATGTTCTTGCCAAAATTTTTTTTTACTCAAAATGTTTTTTTAAAAAAATTTATAAAGCTTTATACAAAAACTTATAAAATTTTATAATTATGATTTTTATAAGTTATCTTATAAAACTTCATAAATAGAATATTTATAAGTTATCTTATAAAACCTTACATATATTTATAAGATATCTTATAAAATTATATAAGACCAAAAAAATAATAACAAATCAAATCAAATAATCAACATTCTGAGGTATAATACGAAAACTATCTTTAGTTTTAGGAAAACTAAATTTAACTTTTCTTTAGATTCCCTCAAGTTGTATATGATAACTTATAAATTTGTTTTTATAAGGTTTTATAAGATAACTTATAAATTACTATTCATATGGTTTTATAAAATAACTTATAAATTATTTATAACAATTTGTGAAAAAAATCTTATAAATTTTATAAGCTCTCTTATAAAGATTTACAAATTTTATAAGTTCTCTTATAAAGCCTTATAACTTTTATAAGCTCTCTTATAAAGCCTTATAAATTTGATAAGCTCTCTTATATGAAATTTATAAGCACTCTTATAAATCTTTATAAATTTATAAGCTCTCTTATAAAGTTCTGTAAATTTATAAGGTCTCTTATAAAGCTCTATAAAATGGAAAACAATGGCAAAAAAAGTTTTAGCAGGAAAAAAAATTTGGCAGGAAAAGATTTTGGCGGGAAAAAAGTTTGAAAAATATAAAAAATATATAAAATAATAATTTGAGGGTATTTTAGTCATTTTTCTATAATGAGGGGTCTTTTTTGAAAATATCAAAATAATAGGGGTAATTGTAAAAATATCCTCATTTGAGGGGTATTTTTGCAACCTATATTAAAAAAGGATAAGAGGATGCAATTTCATAAAATTACAAAAAATAATCTGAGTTTTATAAGATGCAAAATCTTAACAAATATTTTAACCCAATTCATTAAAGGATTACCACAATAAAATTTGAGTCTTTACAATTAATTTAAAATTCATTAAAATAACCTATAATAATATAATACATATTATCTATTACATATATAAGAGCTCTTTTATACAATTATCTACAATTAATGAACAAATATATATATATACACATATATATATATATATATAACATGTATAGTGATGCCTCATTTATGATATATTTAACATTTATTTATCATATATTTGTAGTTATATAACTAATGAACATATTTTATTATATAACCTTCATGGAACATATTTTTATATACTACGAGTAAAACGTTTATAGTAAGAACTCATTTTTAATATATTTAGCATATATTTTTAATAGTTATCATGTACTTGAAGTTAAATTGTCAATGAATATATAGTTATCATATAAGCTTTATGAAATAGATTTCTTATATACATAATATATAAAAAGTTTATATAGAAGACAAATTACTTTTTTATAGCATATATTTATCATATATCTAAATTTTGAATTTTGAATTATGGTTTTAAATTTTGACCACTAATTTTTGGTTGTTGGAATTTATGTAGCATATATCAAATTAAACATCTTTTAAACTATAATATTTTAATTATAGTTTTGAATTTTGGACCATAAATATATATTTAAAATTTATAAAAATTTACATCACATGTCATTAATAATCTATTGAAAATAAAACATATAGATTATCAAATAAACTAATTTGGTCAAAGCTTATTTTAGATTTCGAAAATTTAGATTAACAACAAAAAGAAAATCAAAAATAACAAAAGTTTAGATTCAATTATGATTTTTTTGTATGATAATTAGATATATAAAATTGAAAGGGTCGAACGGGTCGACACCGATCACTCTTTTCCTTTTGACCAGCGGTGCAATCTCCAGTGTATAAAAAAAGTGATTGGAGGAAGATTTTTCTGTGACTTTAGATCGATGTCTCTAGAGCTCATCGGCTTCTCCTCCTCTCTCCAGTGATGGCGAACGGGTATGCTCATGCTGGTCCAAACCACCGCTGAGGGTGATGCTGGCTTCTCCTCGTTGCGACTTAGATCTTTGGTACTCTGGTGACGTGATCTTCTCTTCCGTTCTCATTTACTTATAGCCAGTTCGATTATCAACATTTTTGGTCTCTTTAGTTGTGTTTATGTTAAGTTTAGTTTTAATATGTTGTTTTAGCTTTGATTAGGGGTTTAGCTAGATCTTTAGTCAGGTTCTCGGTTCTGCTGCCCTAGGTTGATCGTTAGTTTTTCTCTCAGATTTGAGTGTGTATTGTGCTCTGTTGAGGTCGATTGCTTCTATGTAGAGAAAAGTTTCTCTCCTTGTCCGTACATTATAGACTAGTTAAAGGTATTCTTTTATCAAGGGTTCCATCAAGGTATCAACATGTCGACCTATGTTCGGTTTCGACTTCATCACATTCGGGAGTATTGGCTTTATTTCTCGCCAGTGTAGTTCCCTGATCTTCATCTTTGTGGTACATTCATTCACCATAGGAGAATTCATTATCGCTTCAGGCTTCATTATGCTAGGTGGTGTCCTCACTCTTCGATTTTCTCCGGGGTAGCAGTTTCTTGAGTATCTGTATTGGAGTCTAGCATTGTCTTTCTTGGGGCTAGTCTTAAAAAGCTTCTTTCGTTTAGGTTTCAATTTCCCTTTTTCGGGCTATGTTTCCAAGGATATCTTTATTTTCCGTCCGCATGAGTATTCACCTTGTTTATTATCTATGGAATCCTTTAGACAAAAAAGAAAACTAAAATCCTAGATTATTTTTTATGAGATCTAGCGTAATAAATTAAATAAATATGTCACACAACTATAATAAGTTTTGTTATTTTCCACATATGTTATAAATTCAAATTTTTAGATAAGAACATATATTACTCAACATATAAAAATTTATATTAAAATGTTATGTATATACTAGTAAATGGTCAAAATTATAAATCAAACGGGTCAAACCTACATGAAAAATTTGATTTGCCAAAAAGAAAGTGATTGTGTCATTTACAAAAGAAAATGCTCACGTTCAAATGCCACGGTCAATTATATAATTGAAATATATGTAAATTCAAATGCGAAGGTTAATTATATAATTAAATTAAATGTAAATAGTTTGGTTTTAAAAATAAAACTAATACTAGGATTATATCCGCATTATAACACGTAATTTGTTTAATTTGATTGTTTTCTTAAACCGCGTTCATTTAAGTTGTTAGAGCCGTATTGATATTTTGGAATATTTTGTTCGAGATGTTGTTTTAGAGGCACGCCACTTGAACCGAAACCTGAACCAAAATCGATCCGAATTAGAGGAACAAAATCTGACAAAATACCCAAATGGACTTAAATCTATGTACCCGAAAGATCGAACCTAAACCGGAACCAAATCGAGAACCAAATTTTAACTTATTAGTGTTTTTATTTTTTATTGCCTTTTCTTATAATGGTATAATAATGTTTCATACATTGCTAGAATTTACTAATTTGATTATATCTAAGTCATTGGAATCCGACTTAAATATATTTTATAAGCAAATTAATGGTAATATGGATGGGCTGCAGAACATCAGACCCAATCTACATTAGGAATTTTGAATTAAATCCAATTACGAATGAATAGATTAATTGCATTGTTTGTTTAAAAAATAATAAATTTGAAAACCCAAAAAAGGCTTTGGAAATTGAAGCAAACAAATTCAAACAGTAAAAGCCGCCACACAATTTCCTTTTAAGTCATTCAACTAAAAGGAGAAGGAATATTTATCCTGTATTACGCTAACTTTACTTTTCATTTCTTCTCCAAATCTCACAAACAAATTAAATCTGAAAAATGAGGCATTCTGCAAGGAACAACAGAGTTCAGGCTCTAAGACGCATACCAGCTGGTGGGTTGAAAAGATTATTCGTACGTATTAATGTCACCAACGGAAAGGACGAAATGATGGTAAGTATTGTTTTCTTTTTCTTTTTCCTTTGTTAGAAGGAAGTGATTATGGCTGAGTTCTACTCCAAATATTTTAAATAGCTCAGAATGTTTCTTGTTTGAATTCTCAAAGAAAATCCTAGAAGTTTTTGTGAGATTCGGACCACAAATAAATGACTAGATAACTCTCGAAACACGATAGGGGTCAAGGATTTCTGTTGAGGTCAATCAGATAGGTGATGAGGTATGGTTTGGAAATAGTTGGAGCGAGTTCATGAGAACTCATACCATCATTGCAGGATACGTACTTATTTTCGAGTATAAAGAGAATTCGTGTTATAATATTTTTATCTTTGGTCTTGACGATTGCGATCTCATCATCAATTAACTGTTGGCGTGTAACTGATTTTTCATCGGTAAATTTGTTTTTATATATCAATCAAGAACTTCCACTACCCTAAGATTTATGTAATCCATATGAAATTTATTTGATGAAATTTGTTGGTGATAAAAAAAATATATGCATTCTTACCAATGAATTTCTTTGACGGGACTTTAACATTTTTTTAAAAATTAGTTGCTGTAAAAATATGAAAGTAACTTGCTTATTTTATTATTCAAAAATATTTGGAATCCAGATTATTTTTGTTATTGTTTGGTATTTAAACTATATAGTACATTTATGGTCTTAATAATAATAATTTTATATATTTTAATTATATTTACGTGTTCAATATATAATATATCGGATTATTTGAAAATAATTTGAAAATTATATATGCAACAATATAAATAACTCCGATTTGATAGAACAAATATAAAACAGATTTTTAACAAAGGCTAATAAAACATTTATCGAAATATTGGCCTAAAAAAATTTCTGATTTGGGTCAATCCTTAAGGTTCAGATTGGGTAATCGAAAATGTTAAACCAATGAGATATTTTTTTTCATATTTAGTTCTAACAAAATATGTTTAAATAATAATGTGAATTGGATTTTTTGATAAGAACAAAAAAGATTTCATACAGAACAAACATTTACTTATTTGATTATGAATTAGTCATTGGATTCTTGATTTTAGGATTTTGTAAACATATATATATATATATATATATATATATATATATATATTTATAAATTGTTGTTACATAAACTAAAAGCATATATGTTGAGTAAACAAATAATTATTTATAAATAAAATTAATAATGAATATAACGATATAAAAATAAAAAGAAATAAGAACTAAAACGTTAGGACTATACTATTCTTGTTTGCGACCATTCCAAAAAATCAGAAACTAACAATTGCTTTGAAGAATCGAACAAATTTTATTATTTATAACTTTATCACCAGATCTATCTCCATAGTAAATCCAGCCTCGATTGCATACCTAGAAACTTGCGTAACCCGCAGAATCGTACCATTGAATAAACCAGAAAGGAGATAATTGTTTCTCGTCAATACAATGGCAGCACCGATTATGAGAAACATTCCATCCTATAAAATAAAATTACTGAACATTAATATAATATATATATATATATATCTATGTAGATATTTTACATAAACAAAAAAAAACACATACGACTTCATAGAGATTTCTGTGATTTACAAAAGAACATAGAAACATATTATTTACGTATGAACTTTATAAAGTAAAATTTGCAAAAGATAAAAATAATAGAGAAGAAAAACAACATTACTCTGAAACACAATGGTTATTTATAATAAGAAATATTAGCGTTAGATGTTACATAACCATATATTAAATATTAAGTAGTTATTATAAGATCAGTATTCGAGAGAATCAATATATATCAACGATCATTACTGGAATACTAAATAATAAATGATTGAAATTTATAAGTTCCAAATTATTTAGAATTTAATAGTTGATTATATATATCATGATAAAAAATATAATTTATTATATTTTAGAATATTTAAAACACTAACATATCATCTTATTAATTGATATAAAACACACGTTGAAATAATAAATGAAACATAAATATACAAAAAATGAGTGTTTTAAAATTATATGAATTTTTATAAATAAGTCAATAAAATAAAGATTACAACTAATGAAAAAATGGTTGAAAATTTAAAAATAGAAGCCAAATAATAGTAATTTGAGCTGATGATCCCATAAACAAAGCTCACATGTAGATGATGAATTCATGTCATTATCCGCACCATACTGGTTAAAATGTGGTTGAGAGTAACGAATGTCCTAGTCTGGCCATGACAGTTACAAATGTCTTGAATATAGGATGTTTTCAAATCTGTGACAATTATTACAATAACTGATATGTCGGTTGACTCTTCTGCGAACTCTTTCGAGGAACTCTAACGTAGTTAACAACAATGGCTTCATCAAATAAGATAAAATTCCTAGACCTTCTTGTTTTTCAACACCTCCATAACAGATGAGAATGATTCCGGTAAAGATACATGGCATCGATAAATTTTCCACACGAAACATTATGAATCCTTTATCTATACGATTGTCGTAAAAATAGCAAAGTAATCCCATACGATAAAAAGCATAAAAATTTCCACTATTGACTAATAGTTCATATTTCGCATATAACTCGGTCGGATGAAACCAATATGGAATGAAAAAATATTTTTCAAAAGAAATACTATGCAGAAATCGAGGATTATTAAATATATCTCTAAACCTTTTGTAGACTAACCTGAGTTGATGAATATAAAATCATGACGATTCTGCGCATATAGAAAAGATAACTATCAAAATTTCGTCAGGCAAAGCTGTTATAGATATTATATGATATTCGATGAAATCTAAACAAAAAAGAGAATATAAAATAATAGGAGAAGGTTTTAACTAAAAGTTCTAAACCAAAAGAAAGACAGTTTTAACTTAATACAAATTTAAGTGTGTTATATAAGAAATTAATTAGGGTTTTCCTAATTTGATTGCGTATATATCAGCCGTTCTGTTTCCTAATTTATTTTGAATTACATAGAGAAATGAATTTCGATAAGGATAATCCATGATTTGATTTGAATGTAAATGTTAAATTTTTTTAAAATAAAAACGAAACAAAATATTTGATAGTTTTATTATATATAACATAACAGTATAAATTACAATTTATCATGTATTTCAATATATTATAAAACTAATTTTAAATTCATAAGAAAACAAAGATAAATGCAAAGAAATTATGAATTTGTATTCGATTTATTATGTTCTGGAAACTTGTAAAACAAAAATACGAAACCAATAAAAAAATTAGATCCAAATAAGCAATATATATAAATATTAAAAAAAAAACTAAATCACCAAAGAAGATGCCCTAGGATGACATTAATTTATATCAAAGTACCATTGATCGCCAAAAATCCTTCAACGTTGAGATTTTCAAGGGAGATTTTGGAAAACTTCTCTGAATACAACATTAGTTGTTCTGCTCTATGAGTTTACTTGATTGTTAAGGGCAAGAATCTTTAGTCTAGCTTTATTACTGACCCTATACATGGCGACGTATAGCTGTCCATGAGAGAAGATTGGTTTTGGTAAATATAATCCAACTTGCGATAACTTTCATCCTTGAATTTTGAGCCGAAATGGTAACATTAGTTTGTTTATTCAGCTAGATTCAGCTCATCCAATTTTCAGCTGTTACCATTTGCACATATAACAATTTCACGACCTCTTTTATTTTTTAATTTTTAACTAATATTTAAATAAATATATAATTAATTATAAATAATAAACTAAGTCGTATATCTCTTATTATATATAGACATTCATGACATGTGTCGTGTTCAGAAAGTTTTTCAAGTTTTTAATCTCACTTACTTAACATTTATTCGAACATATTATATGGATTGAGCTTGGTTCGTATCTATAAGGCATGTTTTGATTGTGGTACTTTGTTACATATCTGAATTTAATGCGAACTATTCGGTTTTGATTGAGTCTCAATTCACGTATTTTATTTAAAATAAAAAAATTAAGAGTTATTATAAAAATTTTAATAAAATTTAAAATATCTATAAAAATAGAATATTTTGGAGTTTTGTGATTTTACTCAAAAAGAATAATAATATAATCAGATTTAAAATTATAATTCTAATTAATTATTAAATTTCTTATAAAAAACAATTTTAGGTATAGAATTGTACTTAATGTATTTGGATACCCCATTCTGTTCTCCATTTTACTTAAATTCGGATTTGACTTTTAGATATATAAATATAGGTTTCATTCAACTATATAGCTAATTTGAGTTTGATTTGATACATTATATTTTAGATTGAGTTAACTTCAGTTTTATATGTTACTTATTTATATATATATATATATTACCAAAATATTATGGAATTTTATTTTTATATAATATTTTTAGTTATTATTAACCTTTAAGTATTAGTTAAATTTTTTAATAATTTATTTTAAAATTAGTTTGTTTTGTGGGGAAGTTTTTTTTTTTACTAAAATAATATTTTAAATTCCACCAAATTCATCTAGATTCCACTGTTACCAATTGATTTTAACTTATTCAGCCAGATTCCATTAAAAATAAAATAAAAATTCTGCCAAATTCCATATTTAGCCAGATTTAGCTGTTACCATTTAGACCTTTTGTTTATTGTCATAGCACAGGAGATAAATATAAGGAACTGCCGTCTTCGCATCTTGAAGTGAAGACGAACATCAGAAGGAGTAATAACCATCTTTGGAAGCAATATCTTATTTCCAACCTTTGTGTCAGTAATAATTTTGGCTTCAATTACATGATTAGCCATCTGAGTGATCTGTAATCTTGTACCGTTACATAACTTTCCATGAAAATTGACATTTCTAAGCAACATAACAAGACATCCGATTTTTAGTTTTAGACAATGGTTAGGCAAACTAGAGGCGTTTATGCAGTTTAAGAAATCGGAGGTATATCCTGGATTGTCCATAGCTTTAGTATTCAGTATCTGTGGGATCTATACTATCATAACTTAAGTAAATCCTTTAATCACCTGTATTACAAAACAAATAATATAAAAATAATCGAAGAAAAAAAGTTTATCATATGATATATTTAAGACAAAAATAAATAAAAGTATATTAACCACTGAGTCTATCAAGTATACGAATATTAATTGAGTTGCATCTTCATTTGTAGGACACAAAATCGCCCTGTCTCAAAAACATTTAGGTTGCTCATTCTCAAATGATCTACTGATTCAATAAATTGCTTCAACTATGGACTCAATAGGATTAGAACCGGATGTAATAAGCAATTTTTGAGGAATATCTATATTAGCAACACCATCATTAAGAAGTGATATTTTACCATCCCCAACATCCAAAAGCCAATTAGAGAATTGTTCTATCTCTGATTTCTCATCATCAGAAATTCTCTCGCAAGCAACCTCATGTTCCAAGTAAGTTCTAAAACTTTTACATTAGGCCACATAAACTTTTACGTTAGGCTTGGGATTGATTGATTTTAAGTTAGATCTTATTTCAACTTCTGACAGTCCTAATTCTTCTCATCCTATATCAAAGAATCGATAGTTCTAAACTCATCCATATCAAACTCGGGCATGTTCTTATATGATATAAGAGAACTCTCATAAATTGAAAGAAGTTTTTCAATCTCTTGAAGTGAATATTTCTTTTTTTCCTCATCGGTTAAAGTTAGACCTACAATAATTAGATTTGTCAATAAGAGATTATTGATGATTACTAAAAAATTGCATGATATGAATTTTTTTTTAAATTAAACATAATCAAGTATATATGATATATAACGAATTTGACTAAGATAATAGTTAGCACCTGGATCTTTGAACTGTTCTCTTTTCTTGTAAATCATGTCTTCAGACAAAAACATTAAAGTTTATTCCCAAACTTCTTCAGGTTTAGTCAAAATATTTGCATGAAGCATAATGGTGAATAATTTCCTTGTGTAATGAGCCGAACAAATAAATTTTGCTCCTTTGGTTGCATTAATATATTCTCTATCATCATCAAGCAAACCCATTGCAAAACAGGCATCTCTGTAGGAGTCATGCACAACACCGCCAACAGTCTTTAGGTCATAATAACTTTAGGACCTCGCTGTTGATTTAGAAGCATTCTGCGAGAATACCACTCTTCAATTTTTCTTGGAACATAATTGATCCTACCAACAGCAAAACCACTACGACTTCTTTTTTGCCACTATTTGCCTTTACGATTCCAAGTGTAGAAATTATGTATTTCCTCGTAAAGTAATGTCTTGGCAAAACTATATGTCTTATTCAATTCAAACCAAGCTTGAAATTTTGTTTTACCATCAAAGAAACATTATATAACATCATCAGCCTTATCATCATCGTTGTAGTAGATATGTTGTTTACCATCATCGTGGGAATGAAGAACTAAAACTGCTATTGTGCGGAAGTGAATATCATATTCCAGTATTCTCCACATAGCTTCACTGGTAGAAACATATCTACGAGTGACAAAAATAAAGTCATACAAATATATATAAAAAAGGACCAACAACAAAAAATAGGTAAGTTTCACACACAATACAAAAATTGTACCGACAATAAAAAAAATCATGTAGTTCGTCCTTATTATTTATAGAACAAGCATGTCCGATGGTAAAGGTAACTCGATTTGGTCATTTTGTCACGTATTTGAATAGATACTTACACGCTCCAGATTGATTGCACCATTCAACATTTATATGAGCTCCATATCGGAGAGAGAACTTCTTGTTATACGGCACAACATACCTCTTATCACACTGATTTCCACCCTTCTCATCGACATGTTTCTCTTCTACGGTGTACAGGAAAATTCTCATTATCAATCTTTGAATAAACGACATATGGTTTAGGATAAAACTTTGAACATCTACCATCAACCATGCATGGAGGGTTATGATTAGCATTACCGCAAGGACCATGAATTATACAGTTTTGGATGACCTCATATTGCTCAGATTCAAATTCTTTGTCAGGAATTTCAACTGTAATAATTTTGTCAACATGGTTAGCATTAGTGAATTTCAATTTGGCTTTCATCCAAACTAATATGTGAGCATGACGAAGACCAAGTTTTTGAAACTCCACAATATACATAGCGGAAAAATTGTTTGAAAAATTTTTGTTGACAACTTCGTACAACAAAATCATATAGAAAATAATCTAATAAAATATAAGACCAAATTACTTGGCGTAGTTTTACCGAAAACATGTTTTTTGGTTAAATTATCCATTAAATTATCTAGCTTTATCTTGAAGATTTTGGCTATTACATCTAGCTTATCATCGCTCTTTAAATCACACTCCTTCACAAATCTAGTAATTTCAGGCCATTTAGGATCACATGTGAATGTGATAAACAAATCCGGAAAACCAAATTGCTTACACGTAGCCATAGCATCCAGATAACGGTGTCACATGTACCGAGGACCACCTACAAAAGTAGCTGGAATAGAAATTCTTTTTCTTTTGAATACTAAGATCGATGCTTCCTGATTCTTTTGCCTGCTTAACATTCTAAATGTTCGTACTCCTCAGTTTTGTATGAATTTTTTTTAAAATATCGGAGCCTATTAGATTCAATCATGGTATAAGCATCAACAACAAACTGCTGGAGAAGACGCTTAGATAGAAGCAATACGTACTTCTCAGCGTTCTTTTCTTGGAGCCTATACCCAAAAAACTGTCGCATACTTATATTACTATTGCTCTTATCTCCTTTGTTAACAACTTTTTTCGCCTTAGGAATTCTCAAGTGAAATCTATCCTCTCCACTCAGAAAAATTTGTAGGATACTGCAAAGCTAAATACGGAGGATGAAGTTCATCAATTCTTTTCAATTTACCTGATTTCATTTCGAGGACAATATCATGTTTATCCATGTTTGCATGAAAGTCACTGGGAATGAGAGCAACAACTTCACAAGCGTTAGAAGACAACATAATCTTCCATCTCTGCTTATTTTAGCTACAATCCTTAAATGAAGATTCTCATTATCATCTATCTTAAACCTATCCCTGGCAATCTTAAATGTCTTGACATGAGGAACTTCGTCCAACATCTTCATGATTGTCTCGATAAATTATGGTTTGAATTTATTCCTCTTATGTACTGGTTAATCGTTTTTGCCTTTGCTACATTCATGAATATTAGTAATTTAAATAAAATAACAAAAACACATTAAACTAATACATTACGTGATGAAATAACAAATGAAATATATCTAACCTCATCACATCAATTATATTCTGAACCTCGTTTTCAGTATCTACAATATATATTTGCTGGAATTTGGCATAATCACCATCGTTTGATTTCAAAGAACCCATAAGATGATAATTCTCACCTTGCATAGCAAACATCTGCGGCCCTCTGCCTTTTTTAACAGAATGATCTACCTTTCCCAAAGTGATGTCATTAAGAAAACTATATTGTAAGCTCTAGTGTTATCTCTTGATAATTGATCATCGCCCCGTAATCAATTTCCACTTAACTCCTGGAGAATCAGGAAGTGGAGGCAATTTAAAATGTCCTTGCATACAACAACCAATATAAATTGGTTTAGATGTTCTTCTCCTTCTATTGAGACGCTGACCATACCAAAACAGTGCGCCACAATATTCAGAACTATAATCAAGATCGCCATCATCAATAGAAATATCTTTGCCTTAAAAAAAAAAGGGATGAAAATAATATCATAAAATGAATTACTGGATAATGAATAAGCACCATACCTTTAGATGATTGTTTATTAGATCCAGTATTTTTGTTTTTAACATGCAAGTCAAGATTTGTTAGATAGATTATTTGCGATAACTTCAGTAGGATTTTCTTGATCCTCATCAATGACGTCTTCTTTGCTGGAAGAATCATATACTTGATCCTCAGTATATTAACCTGATTAAAAACCATAACTCATTTACATAAAATATATATATATATATATATATAAAATAATAAATAAATAAATATACGAATTATTTTTTTACTAAAATATGAATAAAAAAGACTTACCACAAAAATTATCGGTAACACTAGATTTAGATTCATCCAATTGTTCATCCTCCTCCAATATATCGTCTATGAGATTAACATATAATCTCAATTATTACAACAACCTTTTTAAAATTATTTATTATGTATTGTTAACAAAATAATATGATTATTACCTGGGACTCGAGATTTTTTTGTGTGATCATCACCAAGTTTTGTAGAGTAAGGCTGTGAAGTTTTGCTAGATACACTTTGTGGACTATAACCACGTATGGGGACATATGTAAGTTTCAACAAAGCTCTATTCGATGGATTGATAGAAATTTTAATATTAAGCTACTACTAAGTTGAAGAAAAAAAGAAAATAGTATTCATAAACAATAACAAAAAAAGTAAAATTTAATAAGATTGGAATTATCATATTGAATGCAACAAGATACAGACATTCAATGACTATACATCACTGATAGGCGGGAGATTAAAGAATAGGCCGGTTAAGATTGTGGGATGAAGAAGAAGGTTGGAATGAATTGGTGAAAGGGATAGAAAGATAAGGAAATTTATCGACTGTGCTTGATTTAAATGGATTGAATATTAAAAATTTCAAATAATATAAACTTGTAATATTCTGCATATAAAATACTAAAACACATATAAAACAAACCTCTCAGATGATCTGTAATAGTACTATGTTGATTTACATATCCATCAGTATTGATAAAGTGAGAGTTTGTAAAGTCTTTAAATAACCTAGACTACACAGAACTTGGTTGAGGATTAGTTACTGAAACATTCTTTGATTATGAGATGAAACAATGTTATCGATATCATCTTGATTGTGTTTAGATCGATGATGTTTAGATGAAGATTGTAATTTTGATTTTCCTTTATGCTTCATATTTAAATATACTGAGATGAACAAAATAGATAACAATTTTGTTTTCTGTTGTCAGTATATATATGTATATATAAACTACACCACGAACTAAGATTTTGCAAATATTATTATTTATGTTTAACATGTAGCTTTACGATATGTTGATAATCATAATTTGATAATTTCAAAATCAATTAGATTAATGAGAAAGATATATTTATGGCAATTTAAAATTCAATTAAGAATTTATCGAATTAATTGATAGATATTATTTTTATTTTTATTTACGTAATTATCGAGATGTTTTGTAAAATTGTTTAATATAACCACACACAAATCTATTAGAAATTAATGATTAGATACAAAAACTAAATCATGCTAAAATGATATGAAAAAAACATATAAGTAAATAATATAAAAAAAAGAATTACAAACAATTAAATAAATGAGTAACCTCATGATCTCATAAACTAATCACACACATAGTCGATGACTTAGCATCATAATTGGAAGCATAAGAATGACAAATATTGCTGGAACTCAGAAACTTGGAAGTTTTACCATCACACTGATGATTCTGTTTGACATAAGATGATCTCAAATCAGATAATACCAAATGTGAACATTGTTTGTTTGACCACGAATTATCTCAAGGTATTCTAATGTTTTTGACATTAGAGGTTGGATAAGAACAGACAAAATATCAAAAGCTGAATTTTGTTTAGCTATATCTCCAATAGATATTAAAATGACACTGTAAAGATAGGTTGTCTGAGGTAAAGATTTCTGAGAAGCTTCACATAACAATATGAGTCCCTCGTCTTTACGGTTGTCAAGGAAATAACAAACTATTCACAAAAGATACAAAGCTTGAGGATTCTCACTTAATCGTAACTTGGTATATCTTGTATAAGATCTCTGAGGATTGCACCAAGATGGATATAAGGTATCTTCTTCAAGAGATAGTCAGCTGAGAACTGTACGTTCGTCACATATAGACCGAAACTTTTTGAAAACTTTTCTGAGAATACTAACATTAGACATAGATGATGTTGCACAAAATAAGCGATTGTAATAAGAATATCATGTTTTCCAGATCAAGATATAGAGAAGATATGAAGAAAAGGACCAAATAACAACAAACTGCTGAATATGCTAAAATGAATTAGACGATTGAGGAAAATACATAAATATATAAAACAATATTAGGGTTGCATGTATAGCTTAATACATACTTAATATCTTAACAAAATGATTTATCGTTTCGTTGTATATGTTTTAAAGAGAAAATTTTAAATAGTTATTAACAAAAAATGAGTATATATAGGGTAATATGTAATTGTCCTATTGTATTGTTTAAAAATATACAGAGCTGAAAATAATAATAATAATCAACGTAAAGAACATGTTCTTATTTGTAAACGTGAATCCGAAAAATATTTAGTAGATTACTCCTATATAATAAATCACAAAAAAGCAATTATTTGAAAACAATATACTAATAAATGCATATGGGAAACTGTTATCATCATCAATAGAAAGACTAAAATTTTCAACTTCTGAAAATGGATTTATCAGAATATTTTATTCAATATATCTTCCATATCGTGAAACCAACATCTTCAACCTAAAACCAGAGAGGCTTCTTTCTTCACAAATTGTAAAGATAAACTGTTCATTTCAAGAAAATCCTGATCATATTCAACATTAGAGCAAAGGTAATTTGAATTTTACTCGATTAATATATAATCAACTAACTGACTTCGTTGTATTTTCAAACTAATTTCTCAAAAAATATAACTCAGTTTCTAAAAATCATGAATTGACAAAAGCAAAAAAAACCATATGATATGTCTGCATTTTAGTCATTTTTAGGTTCATTAATCATTCAATTTTGCATCCATATCCCTTGCATTTGCATCACTTTAGAGTCCTTTAGGTCCACATTTGCATACTTTGCACTTGCATCGCATTGGAGTGTTTCAGGAGCTTTGTTGGAGCAAATCGGAGTGCTTTCGGACCAAAGGAAAGAGGAGGATCGGATTGGAGGCAAGACTTGGACCAGAAGAGGACTGACTCACTCTGTCTACTCGCTTGACCAATGCGAGTGAAGCCATATTTACAACTTAGAAAAGACAACTCGATGCCTTTACTCATTGTCTTAGGCGAGCAGTACCTAAGGAAGTTTCAACTCGGCCAGACAAAGACCACTCACTGGAGTGACTCGACTGCTCCTGCGACTGAGCTTGTCCCAGGACTCACAAACACACGACTCAACCTGATCACTCGCCTTCACCTGCGAGTAGCTCACTTCTTTGACTTTTATTTTCCGTGTTGACCGATTTTAGGTCTAATGTAAGGGGGCTATAAATACCCTTTTAGCCCCCAAATACCCTATTCTTGTTTTTTACCTCTTTTGGCAAGATCAAACAGCCACATTTTCTCTTGTTCTTAGTTTTATTTGCTTCTTTAGTGTAAGATCTTCGATTATGAGCCGAATCAATGTTTATGGGTATTTAATAAACGTTGCTTAGTTTTAAATGCTGATTCGCTCTATGTATTTCTCTTTTATTTCTGGGTTTATGTTTCTCACCATGCTTAGTAAGTAGATTTCCTTAGGGTTAGTGAAGAGATGGGTTAGATCTAGGTGGAATCATGGTAGTCTCTCTTGTTTAGGTTAATATTGCTCAGATTTTGGTAGATTAGATGTGCTTAATGCTTGTTTACACCTGATCAATTGGAACATGAACTCAAGGCAACAAACACCCACCAAATGTTTGATAAAATGCCAAGTTCAGTTTTAATCTAAGATTTACTGCTCCTTCAACAGAGATTGTTGTTTTGAGTGGTTGATTTAATTAATGCCAATCTGGTTTTGATCACCAAGAGATTAGGTTTTGGTCAATCTCAAATAGAGAGTTCATTTTCCATGAAAATGATTTGAATGCTTGATTCATAGTTGCTATAGCTCAAAATCACCCTGTTAGGTTGCTGGACAAGAGTAGATAACCATGATTTTACTAAAATCGATTACCCCTATCTTCTCATGAACCCTTGATTTGCACCTTATAGCTATTGTTCATCTTGCTCTGTTTTTCTACCAATTCTCTGTTTTTAGATTGCTCTGTTTTAAGTTGCTCTGTTTTGATTTAGCACTTGCTTAATATTTCATCTAGAATCGAATCACTCTTGTTTGATAATGGCTTGAACTAATATCTAATTGCATTATTGACTGCTAAATATCATCCCGTTGGTTCGATAACCTTATATGCTATATAGATTTGATAACACAGAGGGGTGAAAACCCTGTTATCACCATATCACGATGTTAATTGTTTGCAAGATTCATAAAGTATAATATGATTTTTTGTATTTAACACCTTGTAGTTTGGATGGTACTAGTTGTTCTTTTTTTTTTTTTTTCAGATTGGAAATTATGAGTATCAATGACATAACAAAAGATATTTTAATGAGCATCATTGCTAGATGTGCTCAGGGATTGAGATGATCCATAGCGTGAGATTAGTTTCTCAAAAATTTCGTGAGATTTGTGATCTCGATACAGTGCTCATGAATATTTCTCTTGGTGATGTACCTTTCTATCCATCAGGAAACAACAAAGTTCTTTTCAATAACTTTTATGCAAGATTTCTTAGAGCAGGTAATCCAGAAGCAATATAAAGGTGTGGTGTACGAAATTATTTCATAGAAAGTTTGCCAGAAAAGGAATTATCTAAATTCTCTGAAGCTAGTGAGAAAGGGATACCAGAAGCAAAATTCATCTATGGATTAATCAGTGTATGTCTAGGAGAGAATTTTAAGGAGGATGGTTACAAGGTTTTAAGACAACTACATAGGTCGACAATAGGAATAACATTAGCGTATATCAGAGAAGTTCAAAAAAGTGTTTGCTTCAGTTTGACAGGATTTCTTTGACGTGGAGGAAATCTATTGAATAATCTAAAAATGTCTTATGCAAGAGAAGAATGTAAGTGCAAAGGAAATTTTTTAGAATTGGTTGAGTGTTTCGAAGATTGGGATGATATTGTTGAGGATAACGACGAACCAATATCAGAAGCATGTTATATATGCCTATGGGATTGCGAATTAGGGTTTGTATTTAATGATTATTAGAAGTAATCTTAGTTGTTATGTAATTTAATACTTTATATTCCAATATTTATATATTGATGATATTTATAAATAATTTTAACTATTTTTATAATGATAGAGTTAAAAGAGGTTACAAAAAAGTCGCAATAAAAAACTAATGTTACAATTCCAAAATAAATGTTTACAAATGATTGACCAAAATAATAATAACATATATCCTTGAATGCAATCATTTAATTTTCAATTTATTCATTATTAAATAAATTAAAGAATTTATTTCATTATCATTTAACGAATTCAAATTTAATCTGGAGAATTCATATAGTCATAACATATAAAGATACAATTAAGTTGGCAACGAAAATTACTAACATCATATAGTATGATTAAAAAACATGCAATACTAAATCAATTATATTTGGACAAAACTAGCAAATAATTGAGGATTTCCAAAGTGGGCAGTTGAGATTCTGTAAAGAAAAAAAAATCAGGATGAATAGATTGATGTATTAAAGTATAAACATCTAGATATACTGTGGAAGAGGTATAATGGACAGATGAAAAAAATATCCGAAAAAATGAAATATATTAAGAATAATTTTTTATGCTTCAAAAATAGTTTAATGATATGTAGATGAAAACAATTAATATTTTAATAATAAATAAAACGAATAAAATTCCAAAATAAGGAATTGATTTGTATTCAAAATATTATATTACTACATTATAACTAAATATTCAATGAAATTTAAAATTACATTAAGTACATATATTATGGATGGATATATTAATGTATTTAGTTATATGCACATAATCAAAGGAGTTCTTCATAATATCATTTATGTATAACCACTTGAAAAAATATTAAAGATAACTTAAATGGAAACATAACCAGTTAATTAGCGAAATAAATTTAACATTTCATTGTATCTAAATACTAATTACTAGAAAAGAAGTATTTATCCTGTAACCTTAAATAATCAGGAATTATATTATAAAAATTTCAAGTAAATTAAATAATTATATATAAAGCTCAAAAGAATATATAGTTATTTTCTATGTCAACACTAAAAAAGATATATTCTAATTTAAAGATTGTGAATTGGTCAAGATACTTATTAGGTTTACACTTATATAATAATTACCAAAAACAAAAATATTATTTTAAAATATAATACAGATAAATACATCTTGGAAAACCGCTATAATCATTACGGGAAAGACTTAACTTTTAAACTTCCCACAAAGATTTAATTGAATATTTTACATAATTTATCTTACAAATACAGAAACCACTCATCTTCAATCATCAGAACTTCAATATTGAAAAATCAGTACCAAAAGTTGTTTCTATAAAGCAAAGAGATCACATATTCGCCATCAAAACAAAGGTAATTAGAGATATTATCGATTAATATATGAAATATCACATATTATATTATAATTTCAAACTAACTTGTCAAAAAAAAAATTTTCCATAGAAAAACATGAAGAGAGACAGAAATGCAAATCCGATCCCTAATAAGGTATTTTTATTTTGCACCATCTCCTACTTAATATATCTAAAATAAAAACTGATTGAAACATGTAATCATAAACCAAAAAACATCTTTCATATAACACATAATGTAGGAAAATCAGAATTTTGATTTCGAAGAGTGTTGATTATATATCATACTTTGTTTAGGATTTTATATAAGCTTTATAGCGATACAAAATATTTAATAGTTAAATGTCATGTTATTTCTATATTAAACCTAGCCTAATTAAACTATTACTCTTATTAAGAAGTGTACCGATCCTTTTATTATGTACAGAACACGAAAGCTGAAAACAAAGATATGATGGAATTAATAAGCGACATCCCAGCAAACATAATCTCAGGACTGGTACTAGATAAAATGTATAGGATCGAGGGGTTGAAGATTGTCTCGAAAATATTTAGACATATATGTCAAAGAGAAGATGTGCTATCTAAGCTGGACCTTGGATATGTGCCTTTCTATCCATGGGATGGCAAAGATGATCTTTTCAACAAATTTCATGAGAAGTTACGCGAGAAGGGTAATTCTCAAGCACTCTATAGGTTATGAATGAGAAATTACTTCTTGAATAATTGTCTAGAGGAATGATTAAGATTCCTAGGTGAAGCTACTAAAATAGGTAACCTAGAAGCTTGGTTTGTTTACGGAACAATTCTAATATGTCTTGGAGAGAACTCTAGAGAAAAAGATATGAAAATTCAAGGAATTACATAGGATGACACTGAGAATATCTTTGAAGTTTGTTGGGACAATTAGAGAACGCGTATATAATGGACCAAAAAATCTTTGTTGGTGAGGAGAACATGGTCTGAAGATCCTTAAAAAATCATATGCCAAAGGACCATGCAATTGCGAAGGAGAATTCATAAAGATAATGCCTTACTACAACGACAAGGACGAATTGGATGAGGAAATAAATTTGGAAATGGAAGATGTATGTTCCACATGCTTTTGGGATTATCAACTTACATTTTTATTTTCATAAAATTAGATTTAATTAATATTCATTGCTAATCAAACTGTTTAACTTCTTTAAGTATTCTGTAAGACTTTAATATAATTACTACTTCATCTTTCCCATATTATTTGATGCTTAAGGTTGATCCTACACCAATAAAGAAAACTTGAGAAATAACTTAAAATATCCATAGATTAAAATTAATGATGTTAATGTAAATAAGTGATATGATTAAATCAGGAAATTGGTCAACTTTTTGTGTTGGAATCTTAGACATCATATATTTGAGACAAAAAAATTAAAGCTAAAACATAAATTATAATGAAAGAAAGGGAATAAGATTTTATTACTATGGATTATTAATAGTTTATGAAGTGATTAAGCAATGTTATATATATATATATATATACTTTTTTCGATAAGTAAGTTAATGAGGGTAAACTTGAAATGATATATAACTAAGATAAAAATATAACTTCCGAGAATCTACACTGAAGTTAATGAGGGTAAATATGATTCCATTTATCGACACCAAAAACAAAATATACTTCTTAATGTAGTTTTCATCAATTAAATCATGAGGTAAAAACACATTTGTAGCAACCTCTGATTTAAATAACTAAGCAATAGTAGATTTTAGAATTTCCAAGCCAAACATCATTATATTTACAACGTTGTTTATTTATAGATTTCAAGATGTGAGGACGAAGACCATCATTCGCCAAACTTAAAGCATAATAGAAAAAATCATAACATAAACAATCAATATATAAATATGATCATATATAAAATCATAAAAGGTTGAGATGGAAGCAAGTTGGACCAATCAGAGCATAATTTAGCATGAATACTAATTTAAAATAAGGTGCTGAAAATTATCATAACTATTAAGAACAAAAGCAAATTCCGATATTTTAAAAAGACTAAGCAATAGATTATAATGGAAACAACTAAACAAAAAAGTATATTAAAAATTGAAAAAAAAATATCAACGTACTTGTTCTTAGAAACAAACAAAAAACTAAGCAATGTGTCTAACTTAGGAAAAAAAAAATGAAAGCATCAATTGCGTCGCTTCTAAACAGTTTTGCGAGTACTTACAGAAGCAACACCTTAATCTGGTACTTCTTTGAAAAGAGTAGAAGACATAAGCTCGACACTCTTCACGCCAGCACAAATTTTCATATTCGTCGAAGACTTTTCATCATCAAGTCCTTCTGGATCTGGTCTCTTAGATGAAGGTATTGAAAATAATGAACAATTCAATTCAAAACTCTTGCCACTATTCGATATTGCATGATTAATCTGTATGCAAACAAAAATATGTAAATAAACATTAGTGATTAGCAATATTATACAAAATAATAGCACATATAGCGTAGTCAAGTAAAAAATAAAACTTACTTAATCGCTTGAGGAAGAGGGAAGATCAATCATTTTACTTGCAATCTTACCATCCGACCAAACTTTAGCTACTTTGAAAGTATCCTTTCTTAGACCAATGTTATCCTTCTCAACTACAATACCAAACTGAAATGTCTTTCCTCTTAGATTGGTGAGTGCAACTGGTGGTTCCTTAGAGCTTTCAATCTCCAATAATGCACAATAATAAACCAAAAAAATTAATAAATTTAATAATGAAAAATTGTAAACTAAATTTATATGTGATAAGAGCTTTTTTTTTGAATTTAGATGAATTTTATGAATTTTTTTGATCCGCCATTAGAGAGCTATGGAGATTAGAGGATGATTAAACCTTAATCTGCAAATAAAAAAAATTTTGTTACCCTGTTTGTATTTTAAATAAATTTGGAAATGGAAGGCCATGATCTAAAATTAAAGGAACGACCGAGATTTTTCCTCGAGGGCGCATGAAAACTCTAGGTTTCCATATTTATTGTGAATTTGTTTTTCTCCAAAGAGAAATGCTCTGTTTGGTCCGGCCTAGAGGGGAAGAAAGAAAAAAATCCCAAAATGTACTCCCACTTTAATATGTAAAGATTAGGATTCAACCCGCGCTACAATGCAAGATCATTTTCTTTTTATTGCTCTTTTTTTATAGAGGTATAATAATGTTTCATACATTGCTAAAATTTACTAATTTGATTATATATAAGTCATTGGAATCCTGCTTGAAATATATTTTATAAGCAAATTAATGGTAATATGGAAGGGTTCTTAACATCAAACCCCATTGACATTAGGAGTTTTGAATTAGATCTGATTGCATTGTTTGTTTAAAAAATAATAAATTTGAAAACCCAAAAAAGGCTTTGGAAATTGAAGCAAACAAATTCAAACCGTAAAAGGCTGCCACACAATTTTCTTTAAGTCTTTCGACTAAAAGGAGAAAGAATATTTATTCAATATTACACTAACTTTACTTTTCATTTCTTCTCCAAATCTCACAAACAAATTATATATGAAAAAATGAGGCATTCTACAAGGAACAACAAAGTTTAGGCTCTAAGACGCATACCAACTGGTGGGTTGAAAAGATTCTTCGTACGTATTAATGTCACAAACGGCGAGGACGAAATGATGGTAAGTATTGTTTTTTTTTTTTTCTTTTTTCTTTGTTAGAAGGAAGTGCTTGTGGCTGAGTTATACTCCAGGTGTTTTAAATAGCTCAGAATGCTTCTTGTTTGAATTCTCAAAGCAAATCCTTGAAGCTTTTTTGAGGTTTACGCCACAACTAAACAACCAGATAACTCTCCAAACACGATACAAGTCAAGAATTTCTGTTGAGGTCAATCGGATAGGTGAAATAAAAGAGTTCTATATATATATTGATTGTTGCATAAACTAAACACATATATATTGAGTAAACAATATAATTATAATAAACAAAAGTTATTGCTCATGAAGCGAATATATAATGATTATGAAATTAATAATGAATATAACGATATAAAAATAAAACAAAATGAGAACTAAAACTTTAGGACTATAATATTCACGTTTGCGCTCATTCCAAAAAATCAGAAACTAACAATAAGTTTGAAGATTCGAACATATTTTATTATTATAACCTTCTCACCAGATTTATCTCCCTTAATAAAATCTAGCCTCGATTACATACCTAGAAACTTGCGTAACCTGCAGAATCATACCATTGAATAGACCAGAAAGGGGATCAATGTTTCTCGTTAATACAATGACAGCACCGATTATGAGAAATATTCCATCCTGTAAAATAAAATTAATGAGCATTAATATTAAAAGTATATATATATATATATATATATATGTAGGTATTTTACAGAACCATATCTAAAATATTAGATAGTTATTATGAGGTAAATATTTTAGGAAATCAATATATATCAACAATCATTACTAGATTACTCAATAATAAATGATTGACATTTATAAGTTCTAAATTATTTAGAATTTAATAGTTGATTATATATCATGATAAAAATTATAATTTATTATATTTTAGAATATTTGAAACACTAACATATCATATTATTAATTGATATAAAAAAATCATTGAAATAATAAATTAAACATAAATACAAAAAAAAAAGAGAGTACTAATATAAGAATTTTTATAAATAATTCAATAAAATAAAGATTACAACTAATGAAAAAAATGGTTGAAAATTTAAAAATAGAACCCAAATAATAGTAGTTTGAGTTGATGATCCCGTAAAAAAAGCTCACATGCAATAATGAATTCATGTCATTATCCGAACCATACTGGTTAAATTCGTAGTTGAGAGTCACGAATGTGCTAGTCTGGCCATGAAATTTACAAATGTCTTGAATATAGGATGTTTTCAAGTCTGTGATAGAAGAATTATTACATTAACTGATATGTCGATTTACTCTTCTGCGAACTCTTTTGAGGAACTCTAACGTAGTTGACAACAATGGCTTCATCAAATAAAATAAAATTCCTAGACCTTCTTGTTTTACAACACCTCCACGGCAGAAGAGAATGATACCGTAAAGATACATGGCATCAATAAATTTTCCACATGAAGCATTATTAATCCTTAATCTATACAATTTTCGTAAAAGAGCAAAATAATCCCATACGATACAAAGCATAAAGATTTCCACTATTGACTAATAGTTCATATATCGCATATAACTCGGTCGGATGAAATCAATATGGAATGAAATGATATTCTTCAAGAGAAATACTACGCAGACTCGAGACTATTAGATATATCTCTAAACCTTTTTCAGACTAACCTGAGTTGATGAATATAAAACCACGATGATTCTGCACATCTAGAAATGATATCTATCAAACTTTTGTCAGGCAAAGATGTTAAATAAATTATATGATAGCGATGAAATCTAAACAAAAAGGTTTTAACTAAAAGTTCTAAAACAAAAGAAAGACGGTTTTAACTTAATACAAACGTCTTATATTCTGTGTGTTATATAAGAAATATATTAGGGTTTTCGAAAATTAATGGTATGTATATTCGATTGCGATATATTAGCTGTTTCGTTTCCTAATTTGTTTCGAACTATATTGATAAATAAATTTTGATAAGGATTATCCATGATTTGATTCGAATATAAACATCAAAATATTTTTAAAATGAAAAGGAAACAAAATATTTGATATTTTTATTATATATATCATAGCGGCATAAATTACAGTTTATCGTGTATTTCGATATATTATAAAATTAATTTTAAATTCCTAAGAAAATGAAGATAAATGCAAAGAGATTACAAATTTTGTAATCGATTTATTATATCCTTAAAACTTGTAAAACTAAAATACCAAACCAATAAATAAAATTAGATCCAAATTAGCAATACATACAAATAATAGTTTAAAAAAAAATCACCAAAGAAGATGCCCTAGAATGACATTAATTTATATCAAAGTAACATTGATCACCAAAAAATCTTCAACATTGAGATTTCTGGGGGAGATTTTGGAAAGCTTCTTTGAATAGAACATTAGTTGTTATGCTCTACGAGTTTCCTTGATTGTCAAGGGCAAGAATCTTCAGTCCATCCTTATTACTGACCCTAGACATGGCGACATATAGCTGTCCATGAGAGAAGGCCGACTTTGGTAGATATAATCCAACGTGCGACAATGTTTATTCTTGACTTTTATTTATTGTCATAGCAAAAGAGACAAATATAGGGAACTGCCGTCTACGCATCTTGAAGGGGAGATATGCAATGCAAACCTAAAATACTCTAAAATGATGCATATGCAAAGGATATGGATGCAAAACAGATTATGAACCTAAAATGGACTAAAATGCAGACATATCAACTCCCCCAAACTTATATTTTGCTTGGTCTCAAGCAAAAGCAAAAAAAAAAAACTAAGAAGGAAGAGAAGATGCAACATTGGGAATTCAGAGCCAAAACATGTTGATTCGAAAGTTAAACAATCAATGTCCTTGCCAAAAGTTCTAGGATGCAAACATTCAGCTATACTCAAAAACACTAGCCATGATCATCTCAAAACCGAATGGATTCAACCTTGACTACTCATGCATTCTACTCGGAGACATGCTCTTGTCGGTTATCACCTAACACTTTATGCTAAGCTAAACCGAAAATAGGCCTCACATACACACAACAAACATAGCATGGTTTGAAATAAGGCGATTATGCAGCAAGGTGGGATTCTACTTGGATTAAAGATAGCAATCATGAAGGGAAAAGATAGTCCAAGTATTTTGTGATATCCATAAACTCCAAAGTGATCCAAAGACTAGATAATTGCTAATTCAAATTTTGGCTATAACTTAATAAGGGACAGCATCGACTCACAGCGTTTTCAATCAAAATATGGAATACATTACGAGAATTCCAAGCATGGTTCAATTTTAATTTCAGGCAAGAATGAATGCATCAAACAACTTAAGAAGAGGGCAGTGATTCCAACCATCAAACCAGAAGTAAACAAGGAAAAAACATTATAATTTAATGCAAAATTGGCTCAATGTACATGATATGCAACTAAATGATACTCTTTTTATGCTTTTTTTTTTTATCATATATTTCAATTTTTTTTATGCTTTTCTATGCCTTACATGAATGTATGAATCAAAAGATGCTAAAAGAAAAAAACTTTTTGGATTTTTTTATGAAACATAGATGTATGCATGATTATACTATAAAATTTATTCTATAACTCTCCCCCAAACTTAAATCACACTGTCCTCAGTGTGGATATAAATATGAAGGAAAATTCTAGACAATGCATGAAACAACAAGCGATTAAAAATGCAACAGTATATACAATGAAGAATGATAGAACATGGTACCTCACTTGTAGTCGAATATGTGTGAGGTGGAGGCATTCATCCTCTCTAGAGTGTAGTTGGTTAGGCGTCTGTGCTGGACCGGGGGTGCCTCTTCAATTAGTTGGACATAGAAAGGCATTATGCTGTCTTCAAGGAACAACTCGCTGGTTCTGGCGAGTGGTACAAGCGAGGCATCAAAATCAGGCGATCTGGGTTTGACTCGCCCTAATGTATAGCGAGTGGAGTAGGTGAGTTAGTGTTTCTCTGTCTACGAGGCCTTCTTCTGAGTGCTAGAGTCCATTCTGCTGATGAGTGTCTTGCTGGGGCAGGTGCTGGAGTGTGCATATCATCCACTAAAACGGAGTGGCATCTCTGAGGTGATTATGGAGCTTGAGTATGAGGAATTTCTCCACTAAACTGTTCTTTGAGTGCATCCAAATCTTTCCTCATCTCTTCCCTTTCTTGTTTCCATTCCTGATTCTCCTTAGCAAACCCCTTTACCTTCTTTACCAACAATTTCCCCAAACTCTGCAACTTTCCGATATGCTTATGTGCTTATTTAGAAGGAATTCCCTGCCATGGTGCATCGAACTCCTCAAAGAAGTATGTTTCTGGTTCAACTTCATCTTCGTTTTCTGGTGAAGCTGTTGGAGGTTCTTAGGGTGGTACATACTCATCAACCAAAGTGTTCAGGGGAAAGATGAATTCGACATTACCAATCCTCTTGATCGAAGTCAGCTCTGGATAAGGTAGAATCACCCTTACATCTGTCCGTATTGGATGGTTGAACCTGTATAGCAACTACTTATTCTCCTCCTCTTTCCGTAAGAACTTGGCTCCCCTTAGGTAACTAACTGGCACAAACCTTCAAAATATGTGTTACAACACCACCAATAAAGATAGGCTTAGGAGTACCTTTTTTCAGCTTGAGTCATTGCTCTAGATCGATAGTTGCTGAAGTGGTTGGCGAGAACGAAAGATAAACTTGAATCTGCATCATCTCCCAAAATACTCCTACCACTAGTCATTTCACAACAAATCTCCTTGAGTGCAATGACCATCAGCTGCATTTCTCCAAGTTTTACCGGCGATGTAGAAGGCCTAGCATAGAAAAGATTGGCAATAGCTCTTCTAGCATAATATAGAGGGATTCATAATCCAAGTTCCTTTACTCCTAGACGGGTTAAAGTCTGATTCTCCAGAAAACATAAACAAAACCGCATCCATCTCCGCAGATTCTATACTAGGATAGCTAACTTCTCCAGCCTTGAAACCAAATAGCTCATCTAATTGCTTAAATGTAAATTTGTAGTTTTGACCTTAATAGCTCATCTAACCTTAAATGTAATGTATCCTGATCCGTCCCTCCCGATCAAGGCTGCAAGCCTTGTAACATATTCTTGGACCTCCACAGTGGCCAGAAACTGCATCGTCTCATCCTTGTACGAGTCCGAAACCATAGACATAAACTGGGTTAAACCACAACTCTCAAACACCGCATCCACATCTTCAGTAATCTGCAACCTTTCCATAGTTGGCTGGTGATAGTACACCGTTCCTTTTATACCCATCTTACTCAGCGCCTCATAAGCCTTTTCCGGAGTGGCTTTCTTCTTTTGAGCTCTATCTCTCCGGGCAACATATTTCTCCTGTAAAAGCACTCGAGCTTCATCTTCTGTATAACCGTCATCAATTAGAGTGTAGAGATCCTTCTCAAATTCTGTTTCAGACTTGTTTCTAGTTTTGCTCCCGGAACCATCTCCTTCTTCCACATCCATAGGTGAACCATGCGCTTTAGCTCCTACAGCTTCCTCTTCCGAACTGACTCTCGGAGTCTCACCTTCACTTTTCTCTAGTTCAGCAACTCCTTTACCCTTATCGACTGGTGAATCATTGATGTACATGATTTTTAGCTTATTTTCCATTGCATTTTAGCATCATTTTTAGTCTTTTAGTTACACATCATGTCATTTTAGAGTCACTTTGTGTTTAGTTTGTGCATTATAGTCATTAGGTCATGCATTTGCATATTTTTGTGTTTTTCGGTATTTTTAGGTGATTGGAAACTTGAATCATGAGGTTTGGAGCATAAGGATGGGAGCTTGCATCAAGGAGGACTGATTTTGAGTGTAAGGGATGAAACAAGCTCGTATTAGAGGTTTAAATGGCAAAGGAAGTGAAGAATGGTCAAGTGATGATGCCTTGGCCGCAACCTTACCTACTCGAGGTTCTTTCCGAAGCTCTTAAAAATGATGATAGATGAAGAACTTCCCCTAAACGTAATTGGCTGAAACTTAGATATAAGATAGCCACAAAAGTTAGCTTTCATTTGGCGGTAGTTTGAAGGCATTTGGATAAGTGGTTAGAAAGATACGGTGAATTTACTGAACATATGCCATTTAACCGCGACCAGACCCGCAATCTGCGTAGGCCGCAGACTGCCAACTCAGGGACAGCCTCTCGACCAGACCCATGACCAGATCTACCCAAGGACCTGCCAAAAACACACAAACTTAGCACATTTTGATTGGTTTGACTCGGTTTGTCTTGGGTCAACCCGAATCCACTTCTTTTTGGGCTTGTTACCCTAGTTTTTAGGCCTTATATATCTTTTCTTGTGAGAAACAAAAACATAACTTTTTCATATTTTTCCAACCTCCTTAGGGAGAGTTGGATCCAACCTTCTTAGGAAGAGTTAATACTTTGGAGGGAGACTAATCAAGAGACTTTGTTCTTCATGTGGATCTTCAAGATCAAATCATCTATCTAGAGTTTCTTCTTAATATATTCTCTTTATCTTTTTCATTATGCTTGTTGAGTTGAAGGTTTGATAGATCTAGGGTTTTGATGATTAGGTTTTGTTGCTAGGATGTTAGATTTATCAATTTAGATGTTCTTAAGGCTAGATTTGACTTAATATCTTGAATCTAGAAGCTATGAGTTTTGTTGCACACAAGGAGTTTGATAATATATCTTAGTGAACTAAATTGATGTTTCTTGTGTTAGATAGAGCTTGATTGTCTTCTTGATTATCCTTAGCATATTGTCATTCTCTTAGATCAATCTCTTGACCCTTGATTCATTGCATAAGAGGGAGATATTTTTGGAAATAGATTAAGTGAAAGAAAAAAGAATTGATTGTTATAGATTGAGTCAAAGCCTTGCAATCCTATTGTTGCCAATTCAAGATTCTCTTGGGTTCGAACCTCAAGTGCTCCACAATGACATGATTGTTTGAGCATTTGTTGATTTATAAATGTAATTGATTGTTTTTGAGTATGCAAATGCTCCTCTTACCAATTTGGCGCCGTTGCCGGGGAATCTATGAAATTTGCCATTAGGATTTGGATTAGATTTGAGCCTATAGCTTTTCCTTTTGTTTCATTTAATTGGTTGCTAACTTTCTTTCATTTCCTTTAAGGTACAATCACAAGGAAGAAAACATGACTTACTACGTAACTTCCTTGTTGAGGGCTTTGTTAGAAGCTCGTTCTAGATTCCATGTTGAAGGTACATTCACAAAGGAGAAGGCATGGTTCAAGATATAACTTCTTGTTGAAGGCTATGTCTCATTCTAGATTGTTTGTGACTTAAAGACAAGTTTGAAAGAAAGGCCAAGCTAGTGGCTTTAAACAAGCGCACTTGAGAGGTAATCCCATGGTATCCCTTGTGAATATGCTTTTAATTTTTCCTTGTTTTGCTTGGGTTTGGTATGTTTTGGAATGTTCTTTGTGTTGGTTTTGATTTAGGAAGAAGGAGAGCTTAAACAAGGAGGTTAATCAAGAGGATTGAGCTTAAAAGGAGGAAGATGGCCGATGAGAAGCTACCCAAGGTTGTGGCTAATTCTTTACCAAAGTCCATCTCATCCATTCCAACCTACACACGGCTAAGCCTATGACTTCTACAAGGTACCAATCACCACCTTTGTATATATTTCTAGTTTTTCTTTTCATTATCTTTCATGTCTTTTGCCGGTTAATTCTTTCTTGACTTTACTTTCTTACCAAGATGGTGAGAAGTAAGTCCGGGGGAGGAAACAGGTTGGTTGCTAATGTCCATTTGAGTTTGTTTTGTTTTCTATTTGCTTGAATCTTGCATGTACATATTTGACCATAATATTCATATAGTTGCATTTTCATTTCATTTAGTATTGTCTTTAGAATCATATAGGAGTTGCATTGGGAACAATGATTGTTATAGCCTTATTAATGCTTGATGATCCATTTACTAGGTTTAATGCCTAAGTCACTAGTTATTTGATGCAGAAATTGCTTGTTGAAAAGTAAAATTGAACCATGCTTGGAAAGCTTGATTTTAGGTTCACCTTAGTTGAATCATGCTTTGATTTGATGCCATCCCTTATCTATTGGAACCTAATATTGACTTGCAATTATCATGCTATGCATTGCATTTGAACTCATGGATTACACATACATACTTGGATTTTCTTTCGTCATTTGTCACTCTATGTGATCCAAGTAGCCGGTTTCGGTTTCCACACCCTTAGCCTAGTCTTCTTCCAAACCATCATTGTTTGTGTGTGTTTAAGGCCATATTTCGGAATGAGCTTGGTAGAAAGTGTTAGGTTTGGGCCGACAAAGGTGGTATCTCATGTAGTTCCGGATTCATGCTTTTTGAACCGGATAGGACTAGGTGAGAAATTGATCTTGGGTGTGAGTTTTTATGTGTTTTGTGCTTGAAAAGGAATGATTGGGAAAAGATTAGAAAAGGGAAGGAAAGGAAAGAAATTTTCAAAGGGAAGCTTTAGGAGGGAAAAGGTATGTGAAGTAAGGTGAAAATGATCTAGTAAAGGGTTTTAGAGGGATGAAAAAGATAAGTGGTTCTTGGGAATAAAATAAAGCAAAAAGGAAACAAAAAGAAGTTGAACCATAGTGTAAAGGAAAAACCAAACCCACTAGATGTCATATGTTTTGAAACCCATCTCCTTAGAGTGTGAATGAAGCAATGGAGTTGTGATTTGATCCAAAAGAAAGAAAGGAATTGAAAGTGAGAAATGCCTTGAGAGAAATGATAGAAATTAGGATCAATTGGGATTAGATGTAGCTTTAGGTTAAGTTTGATTGTGGGTACTT